>JAPYZI010004982.1:0-11683 GCA_030523105.1 Ophioninae sp. A BG-2022a
TATTGATATATCCGATTGGCTGATGCAGTAATCCGAAACGATGACTGCAACTGCATATGGAACACCTGAGACACGAAAGCTACAGTATCGAAGCTCTCAGCCATGATGACGCAGACTGTTACGTTTTCGAAACTATGACACAACGCTGACCCTCAACACGAGCCTCCATTCGGTAACTTCAATATTTTGTAACAATAAACAAACGTATCCGGATCTGTCGCCATAAATTTCTAGAAGATTTTTTATCATCTACTCCAATGTTGTAATCGGCTTGGCGAAACAACTTCGCAACGGCTCGCCAAACAATCCCATTTCTATATGAAAATCGATTTCACGTGGAAAGAAGATTCCAAATAGATTTCGTTTTTTTGTTTCTTTCTTTTTGTTATTTTTTTTTTATCCATGGGAGCTGTTACGTGGTATCAGATATCGATATTCGACCTCCATCCCGGAACGAAACGCTAATGGCCTCTCGTGAAATCACAATATGGAAAAACAATTGTAATCGTTTACTTTCTCAACTCCAATTTTCCATTGAACGAAAAAGATAAACATGAAAAATCGAACAATACGCTGGTACTGTTATCTTCGATGTCACGGTAGGTGTTGATTTTGACAAGTGATTTCGCAAACGAAGTTCGTTACGTTTTTGAGGTTTGTTTTCGAAAAATATGTGGTACACTCGATGTAATTCGAATTGAAGATTTCTTATAATTTTTCATGATGTATTATCAGCTTTGTTTATAAATATCGTATATTATTATCGTATATTCTGAATTTCTCTCATTTTATTTTCATTCTTTATAAAAAATTACGACACCGGTGCTTCGCAAAAAAAAATATAAAAGTATTGAAAAATGGTTTTCCACGATTTAAACACAATTAAAAACTTATTATCCAGTTTTATCTATTAAAAAAACAAAATCTTTAAAAATAATGATTTCTTTTCTCAGATAAACCAAATAGAGACAATGAAGCACATCGTTATTACCAGCTCATGTATAACTTCTAATTGACCCCATAATTTAAACATTACGGAGTTTAGACATAATTCACCATAAAAAAACCATAAAATTCGTACTTCAATCTTGCGACATTAATGCAAGTACAATTGTTATAAAAATTTCCGAACGTATTCCTGTACGTCTGTCGCAAGCTCGTTTATAATTCTTCGAACTTATATTTTTTTGAGTAATTTCAAATTTCATAAATTTTGTTAAATTACATAGGACCAAACATCGAAGTAATGTTTTTTTAAACAACCCTCATTTTCGCGTCACGCTATTCCAACCCCATAATTTATACATTACGAAGCTTACACGTTCACCATAGAAAAAAACCATAAAATTTATACTCGAATTTTGCAACGTTGGTGGACCCGGATAATTTGCATAAAAATGCCCGTATGTACGTAGTGATGTATAAAAGACGAAAAACTCGGGTAAACGTGACACACATACACGTATTCAGTTATGTATTTGAAAATACACAGGGGCACGACTGTGACTGCGATTTTCACGTCTCATTACCCCTAGACCTCATCTTCGACACGACTGAATCGAGTTTCAATTTTCGTCCAGCCATGGTGGAGATACATTTCGATGTATCTTTCGTATAGATGTAACGGTCGTCACGTCACACCCACGTACTTGTGTTGGTCATTGAAACTCGGTAACCGTACACCCGATAAACTCGTCCCGAGATTTGTTCATGCAAGAAGCCCTATATACTCCTCGAAGTTCCGAATAAATTCGCATATCGGGACAACCGCGAGACGGCATATGTGGAATATACATTATAGTAGGGTGTAATGCTTGAAATAAAGATGCGACAGCGGACGGCTTTGTTAGTTACAATCGAGACTCCTGGTGAACTCGAAACTTTCCCTGTGTCTGACGTACGGAAAATTAACGTTAAACGTGCTCGACTGGGGAGGCTGTTCGAAAGCTTCGCTCTTTAAAAAGAGTAAGTAGGGCATTTTTGACAGCCACCCCCATGGGAAATATGCGAAAGATTAGTAATGTGATTTTTTTTTTTCACGAGGCAAACTTCATTGAAGGAAAAAAAATTGATTAATTCTTTCGAATTTTTAAAGAGTAAAAAAGAGGAAAGGTTTTTTTTGAAAAAAATTAATGAATTTTCGCGTATTTTTAAAGAGCAAAAAGAGTAAAGGTTTGAAGATCTTTTTTTTAAAAGATTGATTAATTTTTGCGAATTTTTAAAGAGGTAAAAGAGCAAAGGTTTTTTTTTTTTTAAGATTACCAAACTGATTTTTTCTTCACGAGACAAACCTGGGTAAACGAAAAAAATTGGTCAATTTTTACGAATTTTTATGCCAATAACGATTCGTCTGATCACCGACATTTTTTTTCTTTTTATTGTATATTTATTGATAATTTACGTGTAAAATAAATTCAAATGCAAAAACAAAAAATATCTTGTTTGTTAATAAAATTGTTTTGGCCGAAAATTATGTTTACAAAATCGTTTTAGTTTCCCAATTAAATTAATTTAAAACGATTTATTTTGTAAAACAAATGACAGTATTTCTCGTACGACAAGTAACAACATTTTTTTCTTTTCTTTTAATTGTTTTGGGTGAAAATTTGTTTATTAAAAAATGTTTGTGTTTAAGAATTGGATCAACTGGTAATAATTAGTTTTATAAAAAAATAATGATTTACTTTTTATTGTTTTTAGTGAAAAACATGTTGATAAACAAACAAAATTTTTTTACCTAGCCCCCTTAAATCCACAGTTTTATAGGAAAGTATTTGATACGTGAAGAATTCAACCATTATCGCAATTATTCAGTTTCACAGAAAAGCAAAGCTATGATGCACACCGACCGAAAAAAAAAAACAGCATTTAACTATCTCTGGTACCCTGAAGGGACAATTATATGCGGGTGAAAACTCGGAAAGAGAAACTTCGTGAATGGATTTGATCCCGGATACGTAATATATCATTTCTCGTGATGGATAATACGTGATATTATCTCTAATTATTCCGTGGAACGAAAAATTCGATATTTGAAATTCGCAGTTGGCTGATCCATTTTTAATCCAACCGGTGGGTACTGGCATGGTTTCATCCCGAGCAACATTTCACTTTGAAATACTCGTTAAATCCATAAGGGATAGGTATCAATGGTCAAAAAAGTTAAATAAAGTACATTCACCTAAAACTTCTGTTTTCCAATGCATGAGGTTTTCGATAGTGTATTCAGGCATATAAATGAATATTTGAATCTTCTGGATTCTCTTTTCACATACACAATATTTTTTAAAATTTTATTCATAAAAACAGCATTTTTATAAAATATTTACGAAACATTTTTTGCGATAAATCGAATTTTTTATAAACCCAAACAAACCCAAATAAAACATCGAAAAAAAAAGAATTATTCACGAAAACTGTATTTTTATAAATTATTTACGAAACATTATTTGCTATAAATCGATTTTTTAATACATTTTACACGTCCCTTTTCGATTTTACATTACTTCGCCTACTGAGGTCCTTTCCTATCTCTCTAAAGACTAAATACAAGAAAAATTGAATTTCACTTAGATAATTACTAAAAGTGCAAAATTAACACTATCAATAATTAATTTAGTAGGAAATGGGGCATAGATTAAAAACGAGTACGACACGATTGAGACCACTATGAATTAATCCACTAATAAAATGAATTCGACAAATTAATCAATTAATCAACTAATAAAACTAATACAATTAATTAATTAATCCATTAATAAAATAATACAATTAATTAATTAATCATATTAATACAATCACTTGATTAATTAATTAAGTAATCAACTAATAAAATAAATTCAATTAATTAAATTTATATCACTATCAATTAATCCACTATTCTCCCATTTGGGATTAATTTTTAATCGGACGGTCTATCCAGTTATATCTTTTTAGAGCTGATTCGCCATTTTGTGTCAAGATCGATGTCAGTCGTTCAGCCGGTAAGATAACCTATAAATACATGGATATCTTCAAGCGAGAGATGCTAACCGTTTGGATTTCAAGATAGCAATAGAAATTTACGAACCACGGCTGGAAGGTTTAAGAAAAAGAAGAAAGAAAAAAAACGAAACAATAGAAGAAGAGCAAATAAAATAAAATTGGTATATGGGAGCAACAGAGAAACTGGAGACATTACAGTGAGCAGGAACTTGGCAACCGACCACGGGCAAACTTCCACGGCTTTCGCAATGGGCTGCGCACGATTTTCACCCAGAGAGCATGTAACTATCTCTAGGCAAGCAAAAAAAAAAAAAAAATGACGAAAAAGAAAAAGAAATCATTGACGAAGGTAGGTCGAAACAGATCTTCGGGAAACTCGGTGAAAATCGTATTTTGAGTCTGAAATTGGTAACTAAATATTCGACTTTGAAAATATGTACGCTGGATGGTAATGTACGAGATTGCTGAAAAACGATTCGGATTTTTGTGCGTTTGTGTCATTTTCCGATATACTCCCCCCTCCTTCCATATTCTTCCTTTTTACGAAAATACATTTCCGATAGGTAAAGGAGAACATCAATGGAAAACAAATTTGTGCAGTGGAATATGAATCCCTTTTTGAGTCAAATGTAGGTCACTTTTTACTTTACGATGAATAATTATAAAAAATGTTTCCAAAAATATGAATTTTTCAACGGTTCAATAAAATTGATTGATTTAAAAAAAAATTGAAACAAATTTGTACAGCGAAATATGGATCCCTATTTAAATCAAATATAAATAATTTTTTATTTTACAATGAATAGTTGAAAAACAAGGGTTCCAAAAATATGAATTTTTGAACGGTTCAATAAAATTGATCAATTTTTCAAAAAAAACTTATCTTAATTGTTCACTCCTGAACATTCTTTAGACTTCTCGAGAATTTAAAAAAGACCAACATTATAAATCTTCGATCTTCATTATTTTCAGATTTCACAAAAAAAAAAAAAACAAAAAAACATCGGACCGTTTGTACATATAAAAATAGACCAATGAAGTCACTTCGAGAACGAGAGTACGGATTTCGAGAAAACGTATAGGATGAATCATCATCGTCTCTTCTTTGATCCATAAATCGAATCCAAATTGAAATAAGTTTTATCAACATCTTGACTATCCCAGAGACAAAAGAATTTACGAAACAGTGAATTGCAAATTATTTCGCAAATGATCCAACCGTGGAAAATCCAAGTAAAAATTGATTTGATAATATCAAACATGGATATTTATCTTCCTTCGAAAATCGATTAAAATTTCCAGCATGAAGGTGGCATCGTTGAACATTAAAAAAAAAAAAAGAAACAAAAAACATTCCTGCGTTGCAGAAAATCAATGTCGAAAAAACCACCAATTTCCAATGGCCAAACCAATGTCGAAAATCATTGAAATAATTTATGATAAATTACTGTTTTTTTGGGGAGTAATCTTTTGTCCTGTAAGCTTGTTTTTTTTTTTTTTTTTTGGTTGCATTCTCGGTATGCACGTATGATAAACCGAAGTTGGCTGGGATGTACGAAAAGGAACGTATTGCCTCAATGTCGCGTTGCACGAGTGGAGCATTCAACTCGGTGCACCTGACGCGATTAGTTTCGTATCTACTGAGGGGCAGGGGGGGGGGGGGGAATAGGGGGTGAGTACTGCATCCACTTTGTCTCGAGGAAAAGAACTCCCGGTCTTGTTCCTTGCCGAGTAGTTGAGAAAAGTGCGCGCGGCCTTTTCCAGTAGTTGTACCGAAGATTAGCGCGGGCAAGCTTCTCTGATGAGATTCTCATCCTTTTGGTAGAGAAACGAATTTTCGTCCTCCCTTAACCTCTCTCTTTTTATCTTTCTCTCTCTCTATCTGTCTCTCTCTCTCTCTGTGTTTCATCTTTTTTTTCGTTTAATCTTGAAGAGAGAGGGAGAAGAAGAAAGAGAGAGAGAAGAAGAAGAAGAGAGAGAGAGGGAGAAAGAAGAGGGAAAGAGAAAAAGACAGACATGAAAAAAGAGGGAGATCACTCTCATACTTTGTCTTTTTCTTCATCTCTCTTTCCCCTTTTTTCTCATTCTCTCTCGCTCGCTATCTTTCGTTGCTGATCATTGTTATTATTTTGTTACTAATCGTTGTTGCTGATTCTGTTCTTATTATTTTTGTGCGCTGATTTTTATCGTATTGTTCTCTTTATGTTTATTTGTTTTCCCGAAAATCCGCTGGGGCGTTATAAAATATATCAATCTATCAATATCAAACAATCTCTCCCTCTCTCTCTCTCTCTTTCTTGTTTGGGTTTGTTTATTTTGCATTGCTAAAATTTATATTGCGCTTTTTTCGTTTATTTAGCGTTTTTTGTATTTTTTTTTTTTTTACATTATTTTAGTTATTATTTTGTAAAATTTTTATTTTTTATTTTATTTCGTAATAACTTTGTTTTTTTCCAAATTGGCCGAAAGTTTTTTTAATCTGGGGCGTAATAAGATTTATCATCATCATCATCATCATCATCATCATCATCTCTCCTTCTCTTTCTCTCTCTCTCTCCCTCTCCCTCTCTGATTCTCTCGCTCTCTTTCTTTCTTTCTTTCTCTCTTTCTTTCTTTCTTTCTCTTTTTCTCATTCTCACTTTCTCTTTCTCTCTCTCTCGCTTTGCTCTATTCCTGTCTGTATTTCTTTTTCCTTTCATCTCTTGCCATTTCTGTTCGCGCTTGCGTTCTCATCGCATTGTCTTACCGCAGCGAGACTTTGCCGTAGTGAGAATTTTATAAGAGCGCATCTCGCACACGGAAATAAAATGCCGGCAAAGTTCTATACCGAGAAACGCGAACGAGATTCTATTTTTCAATTACGTTCTTTTTTTTTTGCCGAAAAAAGAAGCGGGTACAAAAAACGTGAATTTCCGTTTGCCTTTGCTCGTAGCGTTACAGCAGCGCGCACTTTCACGAAAATTTAATGAAAAATCTTGTCTGTGACCGACGTTCGAGGATGAGAGGTCAGGGTTTGGCTGGGGTACTTTTAAGTTCACCGCTTTTCGCAACACCAATACTCGGAGCGGTGACCGCTTACCCGTTCATCGATACATCAAGGTACACTGATACTATACTGTGAATACTTTCAAAACTACTAGATAATAATCAGATCAATAAGGGGGTCCATCTATTCTGGCACGGGTTTTTTACACTTTCCCCATGCCCTCGACAACTTATGTAACCTAAGACAGCTATGAGACGTGAAAATAAATTAGCGAACTTTTAACAGAAAATGATACGAAAAGGATTCATGTGAGATGGGTAATATATAAAAACCTACAAGGATGCAGGGAAACTCGAGGCAAAACGAAAACGTAGGGTTAAAATGGAACCCAATGATAGCTAGTCAACGTATCAACTGTAGGGAAATCAGAAGCTTCGAACGACAAAAAAAATGAAATAAAAAAAAACATTAAAAAAAAATAAGTATTTATTTAATGTTCCAGAAAATATTCCATTTTGTTTGGAAATATTATAATCCTTTTTTGTAAAAGTTTCAAATCTCCATTAAAATCGATTAGAGACTAGAAAAAATAAGCTAATTGTTTATAATAATTCATATATATATATATATATATATACATATAGATTTAATGAATAATTAATTTATGTACAAAAATTTATTTAAAAAAAAATTAATATGTCAAAAACATTATTTCAAAAACATTTTTCATCGTTTTAAAAAAAAAGTAAAAAAAAAAACATTTCTCGCCTATACAAGCGAATGAAACAAAAATTAATTTATTACATGTGTTAACGAGATACAACAGCTTTTATATTTTAATGCGAGAGAAAAATAAATAAAACGTATCGTTCGCCGTTTATTTTTTTATAGGAGATGGTTTATGCAATGCTCTCGAGTATGTGAACACAAAAAAAAAAAGAATGGCTCTTTGGTAATCGAGGCGTGTGAAAATTATAGCAAAGTATTCGACAACGAGACTTGAAAACCTCATTTCGACTCTCATTACACACGAGGGTAGGTAGACACGTGTGCGTACGGGCTTTTAGTACGCGGTTCCGCCCACAGCGCGCCTATCCTCGTTCTTCATGCGAACAAGTGGAAAAGAGGAAAATTTCGAGTACTTGCATCAAGCACGATGAACTATCCGAGTACGTGCTACAAAGCGATAGCTCGGGTTCTCGTTGCGCTAAAATAGCAAAAAGGATTAACGTCCTGGCAGCTAACTTCACTCATTCGAGTGCTGTATCGCCAAGTAATTTTTTTTTTTTTTTCTTCTTTTTTTTCAACCTCTTTCGAGTATTTCTTTTATACGCGCTCAACAAAAATTATGTGCGGTAACAGAGTCGATAAGAACATTATTTTTCTTTCGTATTTAAAGATGTGTATAAAAAAAAAAAAAAAAAAAAAATAAGGGAAGTTGATCGACAAAAAAATGTGATTTTTCAAAATTATTCATTAATAATGATATTAATTTTAGAGAAATTTATGCGTGACGAATTAGCGACAATAATTACGACGTAATTATAGAATAATAATAAATACAATAATAACGACGTAATTATTTACGTTGTAATTGTAGAATAATAATAAATACAATAATTACTACGTAATTATTTACGTCGTAATTATCGTCATTGAAATAACGACAATTATTGCATAAAAACAATCATAAGTTACTGTTTATCAGTAATTTATCGTTGTTAACTGAAATAACAATTGGGTTAAAATTCGATATTAACCCGAACATTAATCACATTTTAAAGAAATTTAGTACGCTTGTTCGAGACGCTTATTCAGTAGGCTAATTAAATAGGGGTTCATCTGATCTAGTTCAACGGCGATTCAACACTCGGAGTGGCGATCCCGTAAAATAAAAATAACAAAACTGACAAAATAAAAACAAAAGTAAATAAAAGACTAAAGAAAATAATTTATCAAAAAAACAACAACGAAAAATTCAGCACGGAAGAAAAATAATAAAAACGAAAACGAATTAAATACGGTAGAAATAAATGAATAAAAAATTAATAAAAAAAACAATAATGCTTGAAAAAAGCTAATGGATATCACCAATAACTTTATCAATAAACAAACAAAAATTCTCCAGTGTTTAGAAAAAGAAATATTTTTTAAAATCGTATAATGGATTTCGAAAAATAAATACGTATATATATATGAAGTTAAAAAAAAAAAGTAATTGTTCTTGTCCTCTTCCTATTGTGATGAGGGTACTCGTCGGTTCCGTAATCGATTCACCGAATGCATGATAGTTTATTGATCGCATAAGAGCCCAGTTTGACAATGAGCAACGAGGAATTATTAACAACCGAAAATTCTGATAGGAGGCATACCTCTGGTGAATTGAACAGTCGTATGAATTGAATTCCCCGTACGTGGTTAATACCTGCGTATGAGAACGGAAGAACCGAGCGCATAATGCACATAGAGAGATGTGTGCGCGTGCGTGGAATATGGGTAATGACGCTTTTCGTTGAATTGTTGGAAATTATGCTACGTACGAAGCTCAATATTCATGAGCCTTATTTGCGCACTGCGATCAATAAAAATATTCGAATTCTGACCAACACAAATTTCACAAAACTCGTTCGTAACAATCAAATTTTCAAAGCTGAATTTAAGGGGGTTTAAAAAATCGTTAAAAATTTTGAATATGATAATTCTTCGTAGAATAATAACAGATAATTTAATTCACAATTTTGTCATTAAATAATTAACTAGGAGTAAAAATATGAATTCTACATTTATAAAAAGAATAAAACTGAATCGATGAAAATTCAGAATTACTTGTATCGTCAAGATATAAGATCGAGCGATTGATTTTTGTTCGCAAAAAAAAGAAAAACAATAAAATACATCGAAATTATACGACTGATAACCGTAATTGATTTTCGCGCAACCCAATAAATCGAAATCTGGAAAAAAGATCATCGTTCCGCTGCGTCATCGATCCGTCTTCAAGTGCAAACCTGAGCGGTCACCGCTCCCAGTATGCGCCACGCGTAACGGCTGGTTTAAACTCGAAATATAGTAAACAGCGAATCTCCAGCATCCTCCATTATCGATCCACTTCCGAGCTGATAATAATTAATCGCCTCCCCGCAATGTTAACATTTGACGTAAACAAACGCGAAATGGTTGCTTACCTAAAATTACCACTGCAAAAGGTACAACACTAAATAAATCGTTAAACGATAAAATAAGCATGGAATTGATGATAAGCGGAATATGGAAAAAGTACGGGTACACGCACTTTGCATAATTGATCAAATCGCTCAAACCAGATCGCCTCGGGATTTGCACAGGGGACTCGTCGACACGCGTCCACCAACCGATGCGACACAATTTCGACCTAATTAAGCTTCGGATAACCTACCGGACAGTGAATTAAGCTTTTTTTTCAATTTTTTATTTTTTTTTCATCGATGCTACGTCATAATATTTCCGCATGGTCGGCTCTCTACCTACTAAACTTTTCATCGTTGATTAATCGATTCGTTCATTACTCGTTAAAGTCAACGTTAAGAAACTCGACGTAACAAATACTAAATTTCATCGCTCGAGGCTGCGGTCAGAAACTCGAGCGATGTTGGATATATCCAACACATATTTTACCAGTGTAACTTTATTTCGAAATCGGCGTTTGAATTATTATTATCGTATTTTTATATTATTTAGAAAAGAAGAAAAATTTGTTATCAATAAAAATGATAGAGAATTTTATTTATTGGGAACAACAATGATACGGAACATTATTTATTAAATTATTGAATTATTAAAATTGAAGTGATTATTATTATTATTTTTATTTTTATTATTACGTTAAAAAAATCTTTATTCTAAAAATATCATTATTATTATTATTGTTATCATTATTTACGTTGAGTGAATTAATCAATGGTAGAATGTCCTTTTTGTTAGCTTGCAGCGGAGGCCAAGAGTCCAAGTACCTTCAGTGCATAACTCGTAAATACGTTAAAAGCTTCCACCTTCTGCTGTATTTTTTTTTCAGCTCTGTCCTAACCCCACTCCGCGGTAAGTTCTTCCTCGCTCTCCAACGTTTTCCAATAATACTCATTAAGGTGATGCGCCACACATTTTTCTCGCTCAATCAGTCCCTAGAGGATTCCTAATTTTAGTCGTTTCTCAGGCTCGCGTCTACCAGAACCTTGACAAATATTTCGGGTGGTGGAAAATCAGGGCATCGAATTATAGTTCGACCAGGGGAGCTCTCGAGAAAGACAAAGTGCGAGTTTTCTTTAAATCTGAGAAGAACGGAAGAATTTGATCATGAGGCAAAGTGTACATCGGGTAAGGTTAGAGGAAGATCATCAAATGGATATCGAAGGGGAACCAAGGTGCATCAAACATGGCCACATTGCACAATCAGCTCTGGCCCATCATTGGATGGATATTGGTCACTCCGTTCGGTTCGACAAGGCCCAAAGCCTGGGCCCCATAAAACAAATATTTTTCTAGGAAGCATCGAGAACGCCTGGAAATCCAAAAACATCCGGACAATCCGAAAGGAGATGGAGGATATCGTGGGAATCCCATTTGACACACCGACCAAATCGGTTTTTGTGTTTTAATTGACCAGCTGATCGTATTGATATATCCGATTGGCTGATGCAGTAATCCGAAACGATGACTGCAACTGCATATGGAACACCT
>JAPYZI010004983.1:0-28558 GCA_030523105.1 Ophioninae sp. A BG-2022a
ATGATTTTTCGATTTTTGGCAGAATTTCAAAGTCGGACCATCGATTTTTGCAAATTTTTCCATACATACCCCTTTGCGTTTTTTTTAGCGATTTTCCAACTGGACTTTCCGGGAAAACTATAAGAGGTATCGATATGAATCCAACGCCATTATCTAAGTTAGGCAAAAACCTTTTCCAAACACCCCAATTGAATCTTCATAGCATAGGAGAAGCTTACGCTACGACCTTTTGAAATATCGTGATTTTTGAGATTTCGGGAAAACGGGCCTGGGAGGTCGAAAAAATTTTTATTCCGTTTTTGAACTTTTAAAAGGGTCTGCTTCATCGGAAATTTTCCGCTGAATACGAATATGCTTGAGTTTTTGCCGTAAGTGCAAAAGTAGACTGGGAAAAATGCGAAAAACCTTTCGGGAATATTATTTCCCATTTCATAGATGACATTCCGTTGTGGGACACCCTGTGTGTTACAATACCTATAAGAGGAAGCAGGGCACGACTATGCTCCGAAGCATAACATAGGGGTAAGCAGGACGCCATCATTCTCCCAACTGGAGAAAGCGAGAGAGAGAATGAAAACCGCCCCCAGCGCCGCTACTTGAGAACTACCAATGGGGGCAGTCCCCAGCAGAATCGACACATATAATCCTTAAGAACTGTCCTTCTATGCACATCTTACTTCCTTAATAGAACGTTCGTTTTGCCATGGAAGGCCAAACGTGAGTTTTATAAATTTTAACTAAACGTGACAAATTTTTGAAGAATTTTAGTTGTTTCAGGTTATTGTTAGCGCCTTTAAGACGGTTACGTAACAATGAAGCTGTTTATCGTTATCAACGAGATATTTCGTATAATTTAAGCCCATGCATACAAGTTACACGTATTTGATGACCACATTTGTATTATCCTGATTAAGCATGCTGTTCACGTTGAGGTTATACCGGCAGAGGAACGGACTTGAAAATCTTGATTTCTTAGTGCGGGAGGTTATGTTAGAAGGATATTTGGCGATAGTGTTCGAGGTATGGAATTTCGTAGTCCGTTCCTCGAAAAACCTTGGATCTCTTTTGCCGTTCACGATACGAATTGAGAACGATCAATGAGCATGACGATGATCGCTATCGTGAACATTGAGAAGAAACATTAATGAGGAAGAAGCAACCCTTTCATTTGAATTTCTCTCTTTCTACGTGTATTGTATTATAAAAGAATATTCGTTTATTGTTCGTTTATAATCGATTGATATGGAAACTTACGTAATGTCTGGACTTTCACCAAGTCCGGTAGGAAACGACTCTCGCCTTTGGAGTTTATGGCTTTTATACTGAAAACATAGTACGTGCCAAGTTTGAGGCCGCCGATATGGGCGGTATAATTTCCGGGACTAATGTCCATGTAATAGTAACGATCCTCGTTGTCGAGGGCCTGACGCCATCGTATTTGATGGGAGGTGTTCAAACCACCGTCGAAACCCCGTTTCCATATCAACGTAACCGAATCGTGGGTCACGTTGTAAACCTCGAGATCGCTCGGCTGATCGGGAGGCGACGTTACGTCCAAGTGTATCTCGTCTCTCGATTGGCCCATTTTGTTTTCGGCTTGGCAAACGTACCTTCCGTAGTCGTTTGAGCTCACGTGATGTATCGTCATTATTGACTGGGCTTCCAACTTTGAGATCTGCACGCGTTCGGACAAATTATCAATTGATTCGGTGTATTTCATGAAGTGCCTAGTATTATCGGGATTGTAAGGTTATGTTCGGATCAGTCGGCAAGTTTAAGATTATGTTTGCAAAATGTAAGGTCATATTCGCAAAGTCGCAAATTTTAAGGTTATATTCGATATTAAATCAGTCAACACTTCGCCTGGTATCCATATAAATAATACGCAAAGTGCTGACTGATTCCACATCGTATATAACCTCAAAAAAAAATGGACACCTGAAATATCTTGAAGTTCCGCGATCCAGTTATTTATCAAATCAGAGTTTCGAATTATCGAGATTTCGACAATTCGATTACTTCACTAAACAATTTGATCAATAATGGAATACCGATAGCCCGACCACGATGAATCATTACGCTATCATTATTACAAATGTAGCAGTATTGTTTTGTATGTTGCGGTCTGACTTACGTTGTTAGAAACAATCTCGTATTTCTGGGGTGATACATTGGACAATCCTTTGGTGCCGTACATCCAAGTGAATTTGGGCAACGGAGATCCTCGGGCTTTGCAGTAAAGTTTCACGCTGTCATCTTTGTTGGCTGCAGCTTTTTTCGTTAGTGGCGTGTTCATCATTACGGGTTGAACTATTGACAGGAAAAAGCATGAAATCAATATTTGAATATATACACATATATATATAATTAATTTATATTATTAATTGAACATAATTACAATTATAATACAAATAATAAATTATGTAACACTATAAGACACAATTAAATTTTCTTGCATTAACGAAGTATCTCCTCCGAGAGAAAGAATCACTTTCCGCATCGGTAAATTCGAAAACTCGAAAAACTGGTTTTTCCATTCGGCCCTTTATTGGGTCTTATCTCTATATCCGCTATTTGTAATTTTCTAGCTTTAGAATTGATACGTACAATTAGTTATGAAGAGAATGGGCTCCGATGTGACATTTCCAATTCCGTTGTTGACATTGCATCGATACTCGCCAACGTCCTCCTGGCCAGGATTCTCAATGTGCAGATATGACGTTCTGTTGGCGAAGGAAGTCGAGTAACGACCGGGAAGTTCGGAGCCTGCGCTGACTTTGTGCCACGTTACGTACTCGTCCCCGATCGGACTTCCGTCTATCTCACAGAATAATTTAGCCTCGCTCTCCGGTGGATACACCACTTCGCTTTTCGATGTTCTCTTTATTTCCGCAGGATCTTCGACGAACAGGAAACAAACAAAAGAACAAGCAAATTGAATAACTTGTGAAAATGTATTTTTTTAAAACATGAAAATAAATTGAGTTATTGATTCAATTAATAAAAATAATGAATTGAAATTGAACTACTCTTTTCGTTTTCCGTTAACGAATTATAAATTAATGTTATGAGATAATTAATTATATAACTATTATTTTATTTACTTGTTATTTATCTTAATTATTAATCCACTTAATCAACTCATTAATTTCATTAATTAATTAAAATATAACTTAATTTATTTCATGTATAATGAATTATTTATTCAATTTGTAGAAACAAAATATTTCAATTATTATGTTTTTTTTTTAATGTGACTCTCATCTTAGTCTCGTAAAAGTACAGTTGAAATAATTGTTTGAGTCGACTTACATTGGACGGTCAAATTTAGCTGATAATAAGTGATGCCTTCTTTGTTGGCAGCCTCGCATATGTATGTGCCGGCATCGGTTCGACTCAGTCTGGTAATGTTTAGCGTTGAGCTTCTCGCTGATATCCTTTTGTTTTCATTACTCAAGGGCAGACCGTCCCTCGTCCACGTGTAATTTATTTTCGAGGGATTCGCCTTCGCCGTTACCGATATCACGTAAGGTTCACCCTCCATGCCCATGAGCTCGTTCGCCTCGAGCTTTTCAAAAATTGGCTTGTCTGCGTTTCGAGTTGAAAAAAGAAATATTAAAATCACTTTTTTTTAAATCGACTTCAAGGTAGATGAACAAAAATTTATCGAAATATTAAAACAATAAAAAAATAAGGAACATTAAATTGACAGGAAATATAAACAAATGTTATTAATAAAAAATTAACGAAATTAATTAATAAAAAATTTTAACTAAAATTAAATCGAATTTAATTTTGAAAAGTATTGAATTAAATTTATAAAAAATGATTAAATAATTGCAAGGTTTATTAATTTAAATGAGTAAATTCTAATTATTTCAATAAGCTTGAAATAATGTTTCGCGAGGTTGAAGGCGAATGAAACGTAAACCGATAAAGGGACGATACTCACAAAGAACGTTTAGAGTCGTAGCGTCAAGACTGGATCTCCCCATTTGTGTGTTTTTCGCTTCGCACGTGTAAATATCACCATTCATGTCCTCGGTCAAGTCCAAGGTCAGTTCGACGGTCGACACGTAGCCGCCGTGAAGCCCAAGCTTGGTGCCGTTTTTGGTACTCTCAAGGGCTTTGCGACCGGTGAGCCAAGTCATTTGGGCGGCCGGATTGCTGCTGCTGGATTCGCAAATTATTCGGCCAATTTGTCCGGCCCGGAATTCTTTCGGGTCGTGTCGTATTTTCACCTCTGCTGGAGGAACTGTCAACGAAGTTTTTCCGGTTAGAAGAAAAGATCGAAAATGGAAAATCGATGAGACAATGAAAATCTATCGAAAAAGAAATATTCAAACGAAAAATAAGAATTGATGGAAAAATGAAAATCTATCGAAAAAGAAATATTCGAACGAATAATAAACATTGATGGAAAAATGAAAATCGTTCGAAAAATAAAAATTGATAAACGATCGCTTACAATTGACTCGCAGCACCATTTCGCGTGTCAATGGGATAACGGTGGCAGAGTTAACGGCTTCGCATCTGATGCGAGCATTATTGTCCGAAGCGTTGACGAGCATTTCCAGCTGATTCGACACGTCGTGTTCGTGAATCCTCATTACACCGGATATCTGAAACAAAAACGAAGGTACAATGAAGTTTAAGACTTGATCTTCTAAATTCTAAAAAAAAAAAAAAAGAAACGACCGTCCATGAGAGAGCTTCGAAATATTGTGAGGTTATGAGATCGTTTCAGAATTACGAGATTGTGAGGTTATGAGATCGTAAAGTTATTAAATTGTTAGGTTTGTTTGGATTAACATTTTGAGGTTATGATATCGCGAAGTTATTGGATTGTGATATTGCATTGACCTTCTGCGTGACCTTGAACTAGCCTACCATCGTTAAACGATCGTTATCTCAACTTCATTACGTATCCACCAAATTCTTGTTTAAATGAAAATCAAAGCCAATAAAGGAATAAAAAGCTTTTCGTAACGATCGAATCCAAACGACCTTTCAGCAAAAACTTTCACACCACTAACTCCCTCATAATTCGTTCCATTCGTTCCTCCTCTATTTCTAATCACCTTATCGTTCTTTCTTTCTTCCAGGTTCGACCCGCACTATGCTTGACTTTTCAATGTTAATTGCGTACGCCGTAATTGCCACGGCGAGTAAACATCGATGACCCGATGAAAGCTCGTTAATCGCCGTATCGATAATACATCGTTGGATGCATCAACGCGATACCGAAGGTACTCTACCGGACATTTTTTTGTGCCGTCATTTTTTTTTTAATTATTTTTCTATTCGCCATCCATTGCTCCATTATTATCAATTCCCTGTACACCATTGTTCATTATTAACTCAATAAGTTTTACACGTTATTTTTTTTTCTCACTCTCGTATAGTTTATACAATTTTTTGCTTACTCCTACCCCCCTCCCCCCTCCTCCTCATTCTTCGATCTTGACGTTGTTGCACACTTTTTTGCCCTTAAGCCTTCACTCTCGATTCTATACTTGGCATTCTTCGCTCCGGACGTTTTTTTTTATCTCGTTACGTTCTTTTCGTTTTGTTTTTTTCTTTGCTTTTGTTCGTTTATCGATTGTCAAGGAAAAGGGATTGCCCGGTTCTAGATTTGACATCCGGTTCGTCAATGAGAGTTTGATAATTCTTTGGGAATTTCTGGGTAGATTTGTGTGCTACATACGATGGAGAAGAGATTCTTACGTTTCTGTCGTTTTTGTACCAGGTGAGATTCGCGGGAGGATTGCCAGCGATCGCTGTACAGGTTAGCCTGAGGACGGCCCCGGCGTCTATATTGGTGTTCTGATCGAATCCAGTAATATCAAGATCGGTTGGTGGATCTGAAAATTCAATGATGGTTAACGAGCTAATTTTTTTTCACAAACTTTCGAAGAATTTGGTTAAAGTGTATCGTAAGTATCCCCAATGGGTTTTTTGGATTTTCCAAGTGGCAATTGAACGAGTTAAAAGTTGTTAGTATTCTTGAATGTTACGTGAGGTTGTGCGATCGAGTTTGTTTCAACGTTCAATTGTTTTTTTTTTTTTTGCAGGTTATGTCGGGAATACTTACAAATAACGTTGACGATGCGGGTGGCTGTAACGGTCGTGCCGATCCTCGAGTTCGTCGCGTGACATATAACGACCACTCTCCGTACTTCGCTGCTTATCGTGAAGGTGACGTTCGAAGTCGTTATCGAACCACCGTTCGGGTCGAGAAAGCTTCTCTGCGTGCTGTTATTGAAATTTAAACCGTCTACCGTCCATTTAATGTCCGCGGCTGGATTCGACTTGGCTGTTGTGCATACCGTCGTAACTTCTTGGTTCGCTTTCGCCTCCGTTGGCCCTGTTATTCTCACTTCCTTAGGTGAGACTGGATGGAGAGTCGTAAACGAAAGACCAATTATTTTCGATCACCTCCAACGATCATTGTAAATGGAATGATCGAGAGTTACATTGTTGCCGCGTTGAACGTTTGGGTTGGCTATTTATTTTTTTCAATTGTTTGGGTTTAAAAATAATTAGATGACGGCTCGATTGGTTGTTTGGGTTTGTTTGGGTTAATAAATAATTAAATGATGGCTTGATTGTTTGGGTTGGTGGTTTTTAAATAATTTGATGATGTTTGTTGGATTTGTTTGGGTTTGTTCGAACTGATAAACCATTAATCGTCGTGTTCCTTTGAATTTGTTTGTTTCACTTTTCGATCTGTTGCGAGATTGATTGTTTGGGTTTGTGTGGTTTAAAAGAAAAAAAAAGATATTAGCCAGTACCGCCATTATTTCGGTTTGCATCTGAAATAGAAACGATCGTACTCACACAAAACAGTGAGGTCGACGTGAACGTTCATGGGGGATACACTCATGACATTCGAAACCTGGCATCTGTATCTCGCTTTGTCGTCCTCGGCGCGTGCCGTAAAAGAGAGTATGCTCTCGGATAGCCTGTCCTCCGTGCGATAAACCGTACTAAGGGTTTCGTCGTTTCGAAACCAAACAATCTGAGCCGGTGGATTTCCGCCCCTCGATATGCAAACCAATTCCACCTGCTGTCCACGCTGTATAACCTCGCCCTCCGTGTACCCTTCGATATAGGGCGCTCCGGGCGGATCTGCAAAAATCGATCGTTCCAAAATCACATTCTCCCAATTGTTCGCTACTTTTTCATCGCTCATCGCTCCTTTCCAACGAAACGTCAATATTGCTTCGGCTAGCTTGAAATTACGAAAAACTCATATTTATTTCAATTTTTCGTCTCGTAACACCAATATGTTCGAGGAAATCAAATAACCAGGGAAATAGAAAAACGAAAACGTACGTAATATCATTATTACCTGATGTTCGTAATATTCGAATTTATCGCAGACATTTTCGTAATTAATATTTCACGATTATTATATTTGCAATTCTGATAATTATTTGACCGTTGGGAGGCAACGACTTATTAATTGTATTATTATTATTATTATTATTTTCGCAATTCTTTCACAATTA
Organism: Ophioninae sp. A BG-2022a; assembly: GCA_030523105.1. Taxonomy (NCBI): domain Eukaryota; kingdom Metazoa; phylum Arthropoda; class Insecta; order Hymenoptera; family Ichneumonidae; species Ophioninae sp. A BG-2022a. The sequence goes on from JAPYZI010004983.1 coordinate 7,515, forward strand.
TCGGCTTTTAGCCGGTTCCCATGAGTACGTTCGGGTTTTTTTTGGGTTATGATTATTATTATTGTTATTATTATTTTTAGTATCATCCATAAGTCATTTTATTTTTCAAATTAAGTTGCAAATCATGAACGACGATACGGAATAATGTAAGATCTATTTTTATAGCCTGTATTATTAAAGAAAGTGTAATTAATTTATTAATTAATTAATCGTCTTTGTTCAATAATACGGGAAACGAGTTTTCGATGATAATTATTATTTTTATTAAATATTCGATCGTTATATAGTGGAGGAATAAAAAAAACATTATTTTTTTTGTGCTCCGGAAGAGTTACGTTTTCGAACTACGGAATGTATAAATAAAATATGTCGAGTTTCGTGCAAATAACGTGTATCAACGGAAATTGGCTTAACGAGCGTAAAAACAAAGGCTTCGGGTAGCATTTGGCTGTCCATGGTTATTTATCACGTAAATATTCATTTATCGAATGTTCGGTAGCCCTTTGGTCGAATTGCGAGTCAAACTTTCTGGAAATTTGGACGTTACGGTGAATGAAACGACCGGTGTATGGATGCCCAATGTTACGACGCAATGATGATTCCGGATGCTGAAATTGTGAAAATAAATATGAAACGGTAACTCACAGAAAACGGAGAGTTTAACGGTCGCTCTCATTGGCCTGCCAACTTCGATCGCTGGATGCCTCGCCGCGCAGGTGTAATCAGTCTCGTCGTCGTCCTCGGTTGGTGTTATCGTTATCGATCCATAAGTATCGTATTTGAGCAATGTTTTCCGCAATTCACCTGGCTTCACTACTTCCTTGTCTGCAATCGAAAACGTCGTTCAGGGGTTAAGGAGGGAGGAGGCTGCGATGTATATATATTTAAGGGATTTATATATATATATGTGTGTTTTTTTTCTCTTATTTTTTTTTTTAAGGATTAATGTCGTTTGGTGATTAAAGATGTTGTAATATGTGAAGATACGGTTTTATGAAATGAATGGGTTTTATGATAACAAGTGGATCTTACGAAAAAATGGGTTTTGGGAAAAAATTGATTTTATGGGGAAATGGATTTTGTGAAATAATGGATTTTATGAAAAACTGGGTTTTGTGAAATAATAGATTTGATGAAAAATATTGTTTTTCTGAAAGAATACATTTATGAAGAAAAAATTGATTTTACGAAGGTATGTGTTTCGAAAAAAAAAATAAATTTTTTATAAAATCCATTGATTTTTAAGAAAATCCCTTTTGTTCCAAAAACGAATTTAGAGAGAATCAACAATTCGCGAAGGAGCCAACAAAATTTGTTTTCCCAATGATTAATCCTGACATTCAATCGTATTTAATTCCATTATTAATTTTCAGCATTCCCCTGCGTAAAATCGATAAAAAAAAAGTGAATCCAGTTCGCAATAAACCTTTGTTTCGTATCTCATTGGATATTTCCGGTTTTTGGTTCAATCGAAAAGATTCGATTGTCTGTAATCGGTGTCGAGTAGCCATATTCAGTTTTCATCGTAACAAGGGACAGGATTGTTTGAAATGTGTATGTGTGTTTTTTTGGTTTGGTCGACTTTTTGATTTGACGCGTATAAAGGAGCCAGTTTTTGGTCTTCGTTAGCGACGAATTTTGCCCGAGCGAGGCTAATGACCGCGACATTCTCGTCGTCTCTGAAGCGTTAGTGGATATCTGGAATAAATGGGGACCGGCTATCCCTCGCGTCGATTAAAAGCTCGCGCACACGCGCTCCGCCGATGTCGAGAGCTTTTTAGTCCTGCGAGATTGCTCAACCGCGTGTTCAGTGCTTCGTTGCGGATTACACGAGCTTGCGATAAAAAAAAAAAGAATGAGAGAAGTTAAGCTCTTCCCGGGTTATGCTGGTCAAACTATATTCGTTGGTTTGGCTGTTTAGCTTCTGTGATTCATCAAAGCGTACATTCATCAACGCAAAATGAGCGTAAACCTACGAAAGACATTTTTCAACTTGCTCTTCGTTTTTATTATTTTTTATTATTTTTTTATCTAATTTTTTATTATTTTTTAAAATGTATTTTTTATTATTTTTTATTATTTTTTAAATCTATTTTTTATTATTTTTTATTATTTTTTTATCTCATTTTTTATTACTTTTTCAAATCTTATTTTTCATTATTTTTTTTGTATCTTTCTGTAGTTTCTTTTGTTTTTCGGAAACCGTAGTTTGGTTTATACATTTGAGAACGAAAAAAAGATTTATGGAGGATAGCGATCGAAAAAAAAGATTGATACGATCGAACTTTTTAAATCGCGGTTTTTTTGGGGATTAAACATTTTTATAGGTAAATTGACAACACACTAATTTCAAGCTAGATCGGAATGAAAAAAATATGAAAAAATTTCAAATTTTCCAAAACAAAGAAAAAAAAAAAAAACAAAAACCAAAAAACAGCTCAATTATCAACCAACAAAAACAAAATACAATTTCTCACATTTCGGTATACCGAAGTACAATCACTTTCGCAGTGACTCAATCGATTCAACTTCAACGTCCTTTCTGCCCTACTATGGAATAATAAACCAAGCTCTCCTTGTCTTTACCCACTTTTGGTCAAATCTCGATTCGAAAGCTCGTGGAAAGAGAAGAAGGGAGCGGAAAGGGCGAATACGAAGAAAAATAAGGGTGGCTTTTACCATCCAACAAGACCATCGAGTTTTCTCGAATACACGAGTATTTCCATACACGCGTGTACTCTCATCGTTCACTTTTATTTACCAAACTAAGGGGGAGACAACAGGGAGAGCCTTTTTCGTGGCTCTTCGGGTTTCCGGATAGAATCCAGACGTGGGGTTTTGACAGGGCCAAGATTTTCTTCGTTTCGTTGGGTGTGCGCTTTCGAGCGTTTTTCCTCATCGAGAAAAGCCTTTATCTCCTACCTCCTCAGCTGACGCAAGAGATTTACACTTTCGGTGAAGTTTCGGTAATCCGGAGGGTACACGCACTTGCTTGACGATACGAGTGATGGTGAAAACAGGAAGTGGAGAAAAAAAAAACCGAAAAATAAGTGAAAACAGGACGTGGAGAGGAAAACGAGGAAGAAAAAGGGAGGGGGAGCAAGACGAGGAAGAAAAAGAGCTGAAGAAAAGACTTTCGGCAAAAACGAAGAGTAACTTCTTTCGAGCTCATCCGGAAAAGGAAGGTCCACCCTGTGCCCGCGACTACCAGTAGTGCGATTGAGAGGAAAAGGAAAATTCTCTCTCTCAATATATATATATATATATATATGGACAAAAGCTGTGTTAGAACTTCGGGATTAAAAAAAAGGAAAAAGGGGGGAGGTCGCGGTTGATTTTTCAAGTTGGAACATAGCCAGAGTTATGTATCGTCTTCCAATGGAGCAGAGAGATAGGGCCGCGAGGGTAAATAAATAAGACGAAACAAAGAGGTGGAAGATGAAATGAAAGGCGAATAAGGAGATGGGGGGGGGAGGTGGGGCGGCGAAAGAACACGGGTGGGAAATCTATTTGGCGCAGAAGGTTTCGTCCGGAGAACGTCAAAGATCAAAACGAAAAACAAACTTTGCCATGTATATATTTTGTTTTTTTCTTTTTTCATTTGTTTTCATTGTTTTCCCCGTGGCTCAACGATTCGAGGCTTTTCCGTGCTGCTGTATATAACTGATATCGACGCGTCTCTGAGTGTATACAGGGAGTAATAGAATATCTCGTACCGTTCGTTTCGTTATTCGAAATGTCTCGTCGATGGATATTCAATAATCGATTAAATTGTCAAATTATTTTGGGGAAACGTTTTTTTTTTTTTTTTTTTTTTTTTTTTTTTTTTTTTTTTTTTTTTTTTTTTTTTTTTTTTTTTTTTTTTTTTTTTTTTTTTTTTTTTTTTTTTCAATAATAAATGAATTTGTATGTAATAATTTATAATAATTCAAAAAAGAATTATTATCAAGTAATAATTCTACAAATAATAATTCACAATAATGAAAAAATAAATTAATAATTATCCTAAATTAATATCTCCCTCACAGCAACAATTAAAACCAAACCAAACCAAACCAAACCAAAAACCTTTTTTTTTTTGTATTTAATTTCCACATTTAATCAACAATAATTCATATCAATTAGTACCAATGTAATGAACAATGATTCATCAGTAAATCCACGTTTCAACGATTTTCGGTTAACTTTTTGTACCGAACGATCCATCCAACGACAATATTGAAAAAGACCTTTTCAGGATGTCGCTTGACGTCGCAGTGCGTCGTGGACGGGAAAGCCAAAAAAAAAAAAAGAAAAGAAAATAAAAAAATAAAATAAGTTTTCAGGGATGAAGAGTTTTTTCAGGGCTTGAGGACGCTCGAACAAGTCAGCTACTAAAAGAGAGAGGACGAGAGTGATGAGAGGAGAGAAAGGAAGTTTGAAAATAGCGAGTGATCCTTTTTCTTCCTGGACGGAAGGATGCTGGACGTGGCAGGGGCGCGGTTCAGCTTCCCCCCACCCCTCCCTCCTCTCCCTCCGCTCCCTTCTCGCCAAACTCCATTCCTCTCCTGGTGCGCTGTACCCGAGAGAGGGTGGCCGCGAATCGATAGCCCGGGATATATACCGAGCGCGGGAAAATCACTCTCCGCGACGGGGACCGACGTCGTCGTCGAATGCGCTCCTGCGTTCTCGAACGGCCGGGATTCCTCCTCTTCTCCCATTTTCTCTCTTTTTCTCTTCCCTCTGTTCTCTTTCTCCCACTCTACCTTTTTTTGATTATCTTTCTTTCTCGAGCTCTATTTAGGAACTGTCTCTCTCTCTCTCTCTCTTTCTTTTTCTGTTTCTCTTTCTCTTTTTCTTGTTCTTTTTCGGTCTCTTTCTCTTTCTCTCTTTTTTTCTCTTGCTTTCTCATCCTCTCATCTTGATCTCCATTCTCGATGAAAGTTAGGAGTTTAAACTTCGCATCGTTGGAACTCAACGAAGATTCTTTTTTTTTTCCTTTGATTTCGTAGTTTCTTAATTTTTTTTTTTTTTTGTATTGCATATTTCGAAATAATTATTTTTTCGCAGTATTGCTTTAGCTTGTTTTTAGCTAATTCCAAATTCTTTTTTTTCTTCAGTTTTGTTGCATATTCCAAAGTTCAGTTTTTTTTCAGCATCGTTGCGAATTTCAAAATAAATGTTTTTTTGTTTTTTTTTTTCATTATTGCAATTCAATAATCGTAATTTTTCAGTATTTTAAAGGTTGCAGTTTCGAATGCATCAGAAGTAAACATAAACAATTTGGATGGAAAAAGTTTTTCAGTTACAAAATATCCACGACCTTGAAGTTTGCAACTTAAAAAAAAAAACATCGATGCCTTTAATTCTTTTAAACTTCGAAGTAATCAATGAGTAACATTTCGAAAATGTTTTTATATTTTTTCGTTCTCAATTAGAAATGTTTCGTGGATTTTCGTAAAAGGTAAACAACGAAGGCAAAGATCGAAAAAGAGGATCGAGGTTACGGAGGTCGTGTATTCTCAGTAGGTCGATAAACATGCAAACAAGGCGAGGAAAAAGAAGCAAAAAAAGATTTACGAGCCGAGATATACGAAAGAGAAAAATCATGGAATAAAAATTGGTCCGATCGGGAAGAGCGGCGGAGGGTGGGGGGCGCTGAAAATGTCTCATATGTATGTACATACATAGAGGGCGCAAATACTCACCATCTTCAATGGAAATTGGCGTGACGCTCGTGTCGCCTTCTTTGATCTGTACGTTTCCACGATACCAGACTATCGTGGCTGCCGGCTTGGCGTATCTCACGGCACAGTCGAGACGAAGCGATTGCCCGGCGTTAACCTCGATTTTTGCCTTGTCCGGATGGCTGCTGATTTCGACTTTTTGAGGCGGCGCTGTCAACAAAAGACACATACGTCGATCAAAATACGTTTCATCGTTTTCAAACGTCGAATCCTTTGTTTCCTCCAAAGTCAAATTTTCTCTGTCGTTTTTTTTCGATTTTTTTCTTTATCCGAAATTTTTTTTCAAATTTTCTAACGCGATTTGTTTTTTTTTTTTTTTTTTTTTTTTTATAATTCTTAACGAAATGATTGATTAATCGGAAAAATTATTGATTTGTAAAATGAAAAGATTGATTAACCAAACGAAATGATCGTTTGATTAAATAAAATTACATTTATTGATTAATGAAATGTAATTATTGATTAATCAAATGAAATTATCGATTGCACTGAAAACGAAAACTATTCAATTTTACAAAAGAATACGGGTAATCCGAATATCCATAAATTTCATTGACCCAACGCGCCCGGAAGGCCTTCCATTCATTCGCTAATTCGAACCGTCGAAATTGCACGCAGCTATGCAAACGACGCATTCCGCGTGTATTGACGAAACAAATTCAAGTATTTCACGCGATGCGTACAACAAATAAAAATATTTGATACGTACGAGTAACTACGAGCTTAATTTGACACACGTGTATATTATATACGGAGAATTCCATGCCAATTCGATTGGTCACCACTCCGATTTCACCCGCGATTTTTTATGTTATTGTACTATCTCTGAAAGTCACTCGAGAATTTTTTCAGATTTTTTCGGAACCATTTGACATCGCAATATTTTTTTACAAACAAAAACATTAACTCCCAATTTAAAAAATCGTTAAAAAAAAAATCACAAAAATCCTACAACGGGCTTTTTTTTCGAAAAAGAAAAAAATCTATTTTGTTCAATATAATCAATAGCCCACAAAACACAAAAATTTTAAAAAATCTGTAAAAATTCTTGTCAATTCTGCGTAACGTTATTTAATTTTCCTCCTCAACTTTCATTCATTTATCCTCTTTTGTTTTTTTCTATAATACTTTTTCTCGAAAAACCCTCTTTATATCCAAACGAACGTCGCGGCCACATTTTCTCAACGCTCGCAGTGTTTGATACCTGACGCAGGATTTTCGTAATTTTTAACCGATTTTTAAACTTCGACGTTAATGTTTTTGTAAAAAAAAGTATTGTAAAGTCAAAACGTTTAAAAAAAAAATCAGAAAAAATTCTCGAGCGACATTGAGAGATAACAGAAGAGGACAAAAAATAACGGATTAAATCGGAGCGGTGACCGGTCAGATCCAGGTCGAATCGGTACGGAATGCCCCAAATATATCTACACATACGTCTACGCATACACGAATGAATGAAAATATACGGTATTGGAGCGTGGAAAATTGGTTGGAAGCGCCAAAGTCCTCGTAAATTCGGAACCGCGAAAATTGAGGGTCCTAGCGGGGTGCCTGTAACTTTCGGTGGTACAGGCACGTTGCGCACTTCATTAACGTCACAATAATCTCCGACGATCATTTGAAATACGAACAGTGTCGAAGCGAAATAGAGGACAAACGGGAGGTGGTTGAAGCTGGTGGAAAGGGAATTGGGTGGCAGTGGTCGGGGAGTGGAGGTTGGATCGGGTTGAACGGCGTTCACAAAGAGAGAGGCGAAGAGGCGAAGTGGCAATCGAGGACCAAAAGCTGAGCAAACATTTTCGTACACGGAATAATTTATGTATACATCCGGGCGGTGGTCCAGGAATAATAAACTCGACGAGGTTACTCGAGCTTGCTAAGCACATAGCTTGTATAAAAATTATATCGCTCAATAATTAATACATTTTCGAACTCTGGAAAATTGAAGTAGAGAGGGAAATATCCAGGGCTTTCGATCAGATCCTGATCCCACCGCGTCAAAGCGATTCTCTCGAACTTGGCAACCGGAATTCTTCCCTGATGAAACTCGAACGTGCTTTCTGTTAAATTATGACGTTCGTTCGTGGGCATCAACGATACGTGATAACGATAGCAAAATCGATGAATATGCTGGGGAACGTACGCTTTTTGGATTCTCGGGTTTATCGAATTTCGAATGAGCTTACGAATCACGCGAAACGTACAACCTCGTCAGTGATCAATTATCGATTTCACTTTTTGTCCAGACTTTGCTTGAAACTTGGGAAAATCTCTGGGTTTTTTTTTCCCGTGTCGGAGTAGTTTTTGTTACAAGGTATTTTTTTTTCGGTTTTTGAGGAGAGATACGATATGTCGAAGAAGGCGAGGTCTTCTTGGTTTTTTTTTTCGTCTTTTTTTTGGTACTATTTGGGTTTGGCGAAGTTTGAGGTACATTTTTGGAATTTTGTTTGGGTTCGTTTGGGTTTTTATAGTTTTTTCGGTTGGTTCGAGTTTTTTTGAGTATGTTTGGGTTTGGTTTGGTTTTTATAGAAATGTTTAGGTTTGTTTCGGTCGTTTTCTGCTTCGTAGGGTTTTCGTAAAACCTTTTAAAAATCGGTTTTCGTCTTTTTTTAGTATGTTTGGAGTTTCGTCAAGTTTGTTTGGGTTTCTTCGAGGTTCGATAGAGTTTGTTTGGGTTCGTTTCGATCTTTTCGAGTTTGTATCCTTTGCATTCCGTTTGGATTCGTTTGGGTTTACTTTTATTAATTCGAATTTAATTAACTTCGTTCAGGATTGCTCCGATTTCTTTCCCTCTGCCTGAATTCATTTGCCTTAATACAAATTTGTCTGATTTCGTTTGTTAGACCCCAGCCATTTTTATTACCAGCTTTTTGCAATTATTTTGAAGAATATCGCACGGAAATTGGCTTCACAGTGTTCGTCTTCCCCTGAACGATAAATTAAAAAAATAAAAACAAAAAATCGAGAAAGAAAATGAAGTGGATGCGACAAAGTCTTTGAAAGACGAGTACGCGTGTTCTTCGTGAGCGAACGAATTTTTACTACGGATTAATAACAAGACTGAAAAGTCTCTTTCCTCTTATCCTCAAACTGCCTCGAATGTTCGTCACGCCTCCGTTTTTCTTTCATCCCTTCTGTCTGCGTTTCACAAAGGGATGAAAAATTCAGAGTCATATTTCATGCGTCCGTGGCTTCGGTGCGAGTGCACGCGCATGCGCGCATGCGCGAGCTTTTACGGTATATATATGTGTGTGTATATATATATACATGAATTTGACGAGAGATAGCTGTGTGCCCTTCGTCCTACGCCATATTCACCAATGTTCGAAACTTCGAACCCTCCATCCCCCCCAATACTGTCCCTTTACCGGGCAAAGGTATTGGCCGAACTAAACGCGTTTCTAGCCCACACGCGTCCCTTCCTACCAAAATATTGGATCAATCTGTACAAACGAAAAAAATTGATACGTACAGATTGAAACAGTATCGCGAAACAGTGAAATATGAAGATCGAGGATTTCGCGGTTATCGGAATATCTTTTTCAAAATTTTTCATCCGTTTAGCGTCCGGTTGGTTTTTGCAAATGAAATATTGTAGTTTATCGTTTTTTCTTTGTTTGTTTGTTTGTTTGTTTTTTTTTAGTTCGATGTTTGATAAGCTGGGAGAATCGAGGTTCCGTTTTCATTGAATCGAGTTTTATTTGTCGCAGGATTAGTTGACATTAAGATCATTCGAGTGGTGGTTTTCGGTTCGAGTAATTTCAAGAAATTTTTGATATTCATATATATCGTATATTTTGATATTTTCATTTTCGTGGTTTTTATTTTGTAATCGGTGAATTGTAGATTTTTTAAAATAGATATTGAACTATTTTTATCGCGCCTGATTATCGTTTTTATTTTCACCGTCTCGTTTTGATTAATTAATCAACAATATTATTAACTGCAACAACGTTATTATTAATAAAATTATTATTTTCATTATTATCAATAATAATATTATTCAACACCGAAAAAAAACCAAAAAAAAAAAACAAACATGTTTGGGTCGAATATTATCCACGGAACGTGAAGTAGAAGTTTATCGGGACTCGGTTGAAAGGGTGCATCGAACCTACAGTTACGTCGATATTTAAAAGTATTCAAATTTAAAACGTTTTTTTTTCTTCTCTTTTTTTTTTCATCGACATCCGCGTTTGATCGAAGATTCACGAGGGGAGCCGGAAGAAGGTTCGACGAGAGCCTCAATCTCGATGACTCGACGAATCGGTATAAATTAAATCGTCAAAAAAAAAAAAAAAAAACGTATTTATCGATATAAGCTCGATATTACTCGGGTATGAATTTCCTATTTTTCCAAATGTTTCCGTCGCCCGGTGGCGATCTCTATCATCGGCTGGTCCGATTCTGCACGACAGAGTGACACACTCGTTCCCCGTCAACGTCGGTTCCTCTTCGGATACCTCTTGTACGAGACCAGGGAACGTCGAGGGGTTCGCGAACCGCGTCGAGTGATCTTCCGGTACGCAGGAACCGATTCGGTAACGTCATTGAAAGGAATGACGGTTCGATGGATGTACCGGTCTCGAAGCTTCCTCGTGAATTACTCTCTACTCTGATCTTGCCCCCTCTCCTTCATTCATTATCGTGATACGACTATAGAATATTAAAGGGATAATAAATTAATATTGTAATTTTTAACAATATTAATATTCATCAAATTAATTAAATATTTAATTATAATATAATTAATTTGATGAATATTAATATTGTTATAAATTATAATATTCATTTATTATCCCTTTAATATTTTAGAGTCGTATCGCGATATATTAAATATTATAATTTTTAACAATATTAATATTCATCGAATTGATTATATTGTAATTAAATATTTAATTAATTTGATGAATATTTATATTTTTATAAATTATAATATTAATTTATTATCCCTTTAATATTTTATAGTCGTATCGCGATATATTAAATATTATAATTTTTAACAATATTAATATTCATCAAATTAATTATATTGTAATTAAATATTTAATTAAATTGACGAATATTAATATTGTTAAAAATTATAATATTATTATATTATCCCTTTAATTTTCTATAGTCGTATCGCGATATATAGAATATTTTAATTTTTAACAATATTAATATTCATCAAATGAATTAAATAATTGATATTAAATATTTATTTATTTTATTTTATTGATACCAGGAATTTAATAATATATATTCGTCTGGAGAACGATTAATAAGACTTGTTAGAGTCTTCCTATTGTAAATACATGCATCATCTTTAATTAGGGGATATATATATATATATAGGCAAAACGAGAGATCGTTAAGTTTCACTCTCCTCGTGTGATTCTCGCAATAACACGGCTCCGTACCTTCTCAATCTTTCCACGTCGCTCAACGTCCCTTTTCCTCTATTTACGTCAATCCCGGCGAAACCAAAACACTTCGAAAGCTCTCGACTTCGCATTTGCATCGACGCACGTCCCGCTCGACGATTTTTTTTTTGGCACTATCCGGCTTTGTGTGTCATTGTGTTTTTTTTTTAATCAGTTCAAACAAAACTGCTACTTAACGATCGTTTTGTTTACGTACAGTGATTTCGTTTAGTGATTATTTAAAATAGTGATTTTCTTAACTTGAAATTGGAGGAAAAAGTCTAGGAAGAAAGGTATGATTTTTTTTATAAGGAAAACCCGATCGTTTCTTTTTATTAAAAAGTGTTTCGTTATTATTTTTATTTAATTAAAATGTGATTATTTCTTTTAATAAAATTTTCAACATTTTTCAGAATTAACATTTACTAGTTTTTTTTTTCACATTCAAAACTCTTTGATTCTCATTTTTTTTTAATTTCATTAGTCGTTAAGTTAAAAGTGTTTCTTCTCTTGATTAATTGAAATAAAAAATTGCATTGATTTTATCGACGATAAAAGCTGCACTCTGAAATTTTTTGATCACCGCCATTAAAACGAAAGATCAAAGATATATTATATAATTTGCAGAGAACGAATGTGAAGGAATCGATCAGAAAGGTCGTGTTTTTTTTTTTATTCTTTCGTTTTTTTTTTATGTACCTAACTCGGAGTCGTGATTTATCATAAATTCGTCACTCGGTAGTTTTCATCTTCCGGGAAGTTGGCGAGTTTGAACGTGACCCGGGGTCCCGTTGTACACTCGAGTTTAATACTTTATAAGGTCTGGTTCCTACCGAGGGTTTATTAAAATAAAATGCAAGCAGGGTGTGTCTTGGATGTTGAAGCCGGTATATTAAAGCGGATGAATGTGGGTTTTGGGGGTGTTGTAGATGGTGGATATAATACGAGTGTGTAAGATGGGTAGAAGTAGCGTCCTATAAATATTCCAGTTTCGCCAAGATACGCCAAGAGTCCGTTAGGTCCGGAAGAGGACAGCACTGGTATTACGGTTAACCTTAGGTTCGAAGTTACCGTTCAAAGGGTTGATAGAAAATGGACGTTCGAGAACGATAGCCTCGAACCTTTCGTTCCATTATTCGTTGATTATCTGGATTTTCGTTGTTTGGGTCGTATCCTCCGCTGATCGAGTTTCGGAAGTAAGATAACGGTACCAATTCTTGGACAGTTGAGAGTTGTTGAAGTTGAATGGACTTGAAGTTCGTATAATTGCGATGCAATGAAATTTCTTTTATCATTTTTTTGTTTTTTGATTTTACTTTGGATCTATTATTTGACGAACTTTTGTTTTTTCAAATTTGGATTCTGGGTTATCACAATAAGGATTTTTACAATAAATTTTGTATTATGATTCTATCATATGTATATAGTTAATTTTTCATTGCAAAATTTGAATGGACTTGATGTTCCTATCGTTGTGATCCAATGCAATTTCTTTTATCATTTTTTTTAAATTTTACTTCTTTGAATCTATTATTTGACGAAATTTTGTTTTTTCAAATTTGAATTCTCCGATTTGTATGATAAATTTTTCAATTACGATTACAGTGAAAAAGAAAGTTGAGAATTTAAAAAATCATGATTTTCGTTACGGGCGTTGATTAGTCAATGCGCTAGTACTGCCTTGTACGATTCTCGCGAACCTACGAAAAAGGAAAACCGGAAGTCGAATCGACCGTTGCTGAAGAGAGGAAAAAAAAATGAGAAAAATCGAGAGGGACAAGGGACCAACAAGTAGATAGTGAATCGGTGAGTAAAAAGTACAGACGCTCGGAGCGCCACTTGCCAAGGCACGAAAACGTATTTAGCGAATAATGATCGCGAGTATTTTCCCTCCCGTTTCTTCGTGATAACGTCGTTATCGGATTTTCCATTCTTTTTCCAATTGTTTCTTTTTTTTTCGTTTATTTTCTCCTTGCTCGTTCGTTTCACAACTTTCTTGATTTCACCGAACGTTTTTCTTTTTTCTTTTTTTTCTTTCTTTTCTTTTTTCCTCCCCGCGTTACGATTCTCCCTTAATGTTTTATCTCGCACTCCGCGGTGGCCGATTTTGTGGTAATACTTTTCCGCGACGTGGCGAAACTTCGTTTTGTCATTCTGAAAGGTTACAACCCTGGAAAGTGCTATGTTGATGAATCGCTTAAAAGATTTAACGATGAAGTTGGAAAACTGTTATCGATGCAAAACGACACGATAAATCCATAAATTATGGGCTTTGAAAAATTCTCCACTGTTTCGAATCGTCATACCGATAGGGACAATGTTTCGTACGTATTTTTTCAATCTGCATCGTTTCGTTGGGGGTAAAAAAAAAAGGTATTTTCACGGACGAATGCAATCGCATCGAATCGAACGAGCGAGGCCACTTGAGACTTTGTACACCCGAGAATAATCAATACCCCGTGGCAAAATTTGCGTTTAAATTAAATGTCGTGTCAATAAAGATATAGGTACTATAGATGGTTCTGAGCGTATCAAACGTTTCGATATCGTATTGAATAAGAATTACGAACCGGTGAGGAATCCCCAGTGAAGGATTTCTTCACTGCCAATATTTTTTTGGTTGCATTTGTTGGGATTGGGCCTTATTGGATTCGTTTGGGTTTGGACTTGTGAAAATTCCAGTTTGTTTGGGTTTGAACTTGTTTCTGAATTCGAGTATGTTTGGGTTTGGACTTGTTTCTGAATTCGAGTTTGTTTGGGTTTGGACTTGTTTTTGAATTCGAGTTTGTTTGGGTTTGAACTTGTTTGAATTCGAGTTTGTTTGGGTTTGGACTTGTTTGAATTCGTGTTTGTTTGGGTTTGGATTTGTTTCTGAATTCGAGTTTGTTTGGGCTTGAGTTTGAGTTTGTTTGGATTTATTTGTGTTTGAGTTTGTTTGGATTTGTTTGGGTTTGAGTTTGAGTTTGTTTGGATTTGTTTGGGTTTCAGTTTTTTTGGATTTAGACTTGTGAGAATTCGAGTTTGTTTGGGTTTGGGTTTGCTTGAATTCGAGTTCGTTTGGGTTTGGAATTGTTTAAATTCGATTTTGTTTGGGTTTGAGTTTGAGTTTAAGTTTGTTTGGGTTTGGGTTTGTTTGAATTCGACTTTATTTGGGTTTCGTTGGAACCATTTTTGTATTCTTCTTCCTATTTATTTATGTACGCGTGTACACACACAGAAACATATATATACATGAATATAAAAATTGTGTCCCATCAACGAAGAACGGCACATGCGACACAGTGCGCGTAAATTAAATAAAAAATGAAAAGTTCGCCCACGTTACGAGGAGGATGCGAGTATGGCCATGACCGGCGGCCATAATCAACGCCCACGCCTCCCACTCCTCGAACCATCGAATCTCCCGAGGCTGACACGAAAAATTGAGACCCGCCGTTTCGTCGTTAACTACACCGAGCTCATTTTTTACGAGTCGAAGAATTTATTATGGAACGATGAAAAAACCAAATGAGCATTAATTTGTGCCAAGAGAGACAGAGAGAGAGAGAGAAATAATAGTTACGACAAATTCGAGGTCTTCCTCGTGGATCGGAGTAACAACGATTTCGTTTTTGAATCAGCCTGTAAATGCTAATTCATGTAGGATCCCGGCATCGCCAACTTGGGTCTCCGAGGAATCGCTTTTGTCTCGTCCAGGAGCCAAGCAGGAAAAAAAGATCATCAAGAAAAAAAAAGAAAAAGAAAAAGAGAGTCTTACAAGTAGAATTAATGCACGGGACGTACGCGAGAGGGCGTGACGGAAGTTGCCAATTTACGCACAACCGAGAGAAGACGAGGAGAAACGAAAAAAAAAAAAAATAACGTAAAAAATAGTCTTTTGTCTTTTTTTTTTCTCGTCGGTCCTTTCTTGTTCGTTCAAAACTCTCAAAGCGTCGTTAAAAATTGACTCATTCATTGCTGCGGTTCTTGATAACCCTTTTCTCGTAAAAACACCGAATTCTTCCGTTACTACATCGACGGCTCAATTATTCTTCCCGTTATTGCGAGCATTTTTTCGAAAATCTGGAAACAATGGAATTTATGAAATAAAAATGAAAATTTTGTAATTTCATTCGGTTCAACGAAGAAGTCAATTGTCTCATTTGCATATAGATAACGCGAGTAATTTACCGAACGTTTTGTTTCATTGTTCGTAAATTTGTCTCTTTCACGATTATTCGTTTTACGAAATTGTTTTGTTTTTTTTTTTTTTTTTTTTTTTTTTTTTTTTTTTTTTTTTTTTTTTTTTAAATCCGGGAAAAATGAGAAATAAATAATTAAGAAATAAAATAAAATAAGATATAAATAATTGAGTATTATCAACATTTTTGTCCTTTCGTTATTAGCTGAACAAAATTATTATGAAAAAACCATGGAATTCTAAACATTAATTTTACAAAAAAACTGAAAGATTTAATAATCACTTTAAGCTTAAATAATTTTTTCAAAATTGAAAATTCCTCTATCATCCCCTTCGATTGAGTCGTCAGAAAGGCCACCCTGTATATCTTTCGTATAGACGTACGACCAGGCTCCTTAAGTGCATAGTCGAGTGTTTCACTGATGAATGTTGAAGGACATTAATTTTTTAGTCGACCGAACGACGGGCGCAATAAAATTTCAATCTCGAAGTTTCCATGAGGTTAACTGTATTAAAATCATGTCAATTTGACAGAATTCCTCGTGAAATATTATGAGTTCGATAGGAATTACCTGTCGCGGGTACTTTACCTGTGGTTATTGACGCAAACGTCTCACGAAATTTATGAGTTTTCATAAAGAACTGCTCTAACCAAGTCTTTTTTTTTTCTTCTCTAAAAGTGACCTACGAGGACTCGTAAAAACTTCGAAGTTTCAATGGGAAAATTCGTAATTTTCAAAAAGAACACTGATCTAATTAATTCATCACAAACACAGTCAATTTATAACCGATTTACGTATGGTATTTAAAATTTCGAAAAAAACGTGTCTAAACTCATTTTTTCGAAAATTCATCCCCGAAGTTAAAACAAATAAATAATTCATTTATTAATTTATATGATTTCCCTTAAAGTACGAAACTTGGCTCTCCTTGAGGGTAGAAAAAAAAATCAGAAAAATTGTAGAAAAGCCGAGGGTGCGCCGGTCCCCACTGCGCACGCGCGTTCTCGATGAGAAGAGAAGAAAAGTGAAGGAAGATAGAAATACCGTCGGCTGCGCATAAAAAGGCGACGGAATTACGAAGGCACGCGCCGGAAACGAATTATAGTCAATCGTAAACGTGGTAGAATAATGTAATATTGTTTATAGGTAGCCTCTGAGTCTAAACGTTCACTTACTCCTGTCCTTTTTCACCTGCTGCATCTGCGCCGTCTTTCAGTTAAATCTTTAGTTTTTTAAGTTTAATTTTATGTTTCTCCAGTTTTAGTATTTTTATTATTCTATTGTTATTTCCATTATTATTATGATTTGCGTTTATTGTTAACAAATTAATATTTTGTTAAATATATTTTTTTAAGTTTCTCTTGCTCTTATCAATTTATTTTTATATTATTTCTTTTTAACTTACTTTCTCTTTTTCTATATTTTATTTTAGTAGTGTGTTATGTATATTGTACGATTCCTTTATAGTCCGAAAGTTTTACTGGCGCATAATAAATTTATCATCGTTATTATCATCATCATTAAACTGAAAAAATACTGTGGAAGAAAACGGCGGGGGTTGGGGGGGGGGGGAGGATTGATCAACCGAGGGAAAGAACTTTGATTACAGGAAAGTTAGAAAGAGCTGGCAAAAACGTGGGCGCACGGGGGCGAAATTAACGATGACGAAAAAAGGAGAAATCGAAAACGGTTTGGTCGAAGGGGTCGTTCCCGTTAGTCCATCCAGCGAGGAAAATTTACAGGCCGTTTAAGAAGGCTCGTAAATCGGTGGCTGGGAGGGAGCAGGGACGGACGTACGGCACGCTGCTCATCGAGCCACCCATCATCGTCGAAAACTTGGTAAATTTTGCGATATCCATATCCGTGCGGGTACGCGTTAACGCAACGACCTAGAAGACACGCCGGTTCGTAAGGATAGGTGTCTCAACGAGTTATAAAAGAAACCGAAAGCGTTGGGTTTCCGAAAGAAAAAAAAAAAAGAAAAAATAGGGATTCGAATAACGTCGTATTGGGCGATCAATACCTCGCGCATCTTCCGTGGCAACGGGTATCTTGGCGCGCAAGGTCCAATCTGGAAGGTTCGTGCTGTTTCTTCGCAACTCTTTTGTTACGGAAGATTTATTTGTCGCAACGACAGACTGTTGATCATAAAACGTGTAAAAGTACTGTTTCTTTGGATGGTGACGGTGGTGGATAAGATTCGAACTGGAGTTCCTGGCTAGATCCATCCAGTAAAATACTTCTTACAGAAAGCGTCAATTGCGGTACCGACCGTGGTCATTGAACGGCCATTGTTCGAAAAACCGAGCCAAAGACTCGTTAGGGTGAAAGAAAGTTTGGACCCCAATTGGGACTCTGTAGTTTCCTCGGACCTGATCTACCTACAGCAATTAACTAATTAACCGAACCCCGAAACACCCGGGAAAGCTGCAGTGTGGTATACCTAAATATTGCCTAGAAACTAGTGGAAACGATACAGGGCGATTGTTGATAGCGCTAACGACTGGACCACTCGTACTTAGCGAAGCATCACAGTTTTAACCGTTCACTGGGTGTATCCGTTTTTTCAAAGCTTCCACTCTAATTGTTTTCGAGTTTAGCCGTGCACGCTCTTCCCCGACAGAATGAGAAACCAGTAGGTTCAGCCGAAGATTAACGACTGGACCATTAGGAAAAAAAAACTCGCGATAGATATCGTTCCCGCTGGTTATCCTCATCAGTAAACCACCTCTTTTCCAAAATTAGTCTTATCCCAATATCTTTAAGATCCTAACTGAATCTCCTTTCTAACTACTTCGAAGACCTATCGATAATAATCATTACTTACGGTTTCTTGATCAATCGGCTGTGTACCCACTAATTGTAAACCATAATTAATTACTCCTACCTATCCAATGAAGTTCGAACAAACGTCTCAGCTGCCAACATCGCCACGGGGGTACCTTACACCCACCCTACGTGTTTCTTAGACAAATGACTTGCGTTCGTGAAATACGGTCGTTGCTAAAAAAAACACACTAACCATCATATTTTTTTTCCGGAATGTACTTTTATCATCGTGCACGCTGGTCTAAATAATGTTTGGGTTTGTTTGGGTTACCCGAACCCAAACAAATCCACCCTACGTGTTTCTCAAGCAAATAATGTGCGTTCGTGAAATACGGTCGGTGCTAAAAAAACACACACACGAACCATCATTTTTTTTTTTTTTTCTTTTTGCGGAATATACTTTTGTGATCGTGCACGCGAGTTTAAATATTGTTACCGAGGTTTCGTATCGAACGACATTTTCTTGGTCCTCTCCCTCTCTCTCTCTCTCTCTCTTTTTCGCTTCAGCGATATAAAACACCGAACAACTCGTATAGATCACGTGATAATACTTTTCACATTCACGTTGCGAGAAGCACGTATACGCAGCAAACCCCCCCCCCCCCCCCCCCCCTTCCATCAGACCGCCTCACACTCGAGCCATAAGTGTACCGAACACGCCTGTGTTTCCCGACAATTTACCGGGACATTTCGCATTCACCAGGGTGGAGCGAAAGAAAGAGAGGGGCGAGGAAGGGCGAAGGGCGGGGGGGGGGGGCTGAGAGCAAAGAACGAGCTAAATAAGGTGAAAGAAGCTTACGAGGTTATGGAAACACGTCAGGCGATGCCTTTGTAAAACGACGTCGTGGTTCAACACGTAAAGTACAAGAAAAGTGGCGAAGTTTGTATAATATTGTTTGATCGAGGCCAGAGGTCATGGATAATAGCTCTTGGCTCATTACGCAAAACTTCTTCATCAGCAATAGCCTCGGTGAAAAAATGGTAACGAAAAAAAATCGAGAGATCAAAGCCCAATGAAGGGGCCTCGAATATACGAGAGGAATAGACCGTAATGTTTCATGAATTATTCGATCGCTATGGACAAATGGGTTTATTACTCGATTGACTTTGCAATTTACTGGGACGATGAAGGTTACACGGGTACTGAAAATTGTACTTTTCTATGGTTGATGGAGTTCACAGTTTATCAGTATATATGTCAGTGGAATTTGACTTTCGGTATCTCGTATGAGTTTTTATAGAGGGAATATATATATTGTATCGACTGGTTACTGTTTGGGTTTGGACGGAAGTTATTCTTTGATGAACTTAAAAATGCAACTGGATTGTATTTGGTTATTATACGCGATGCACGAAAAACTCATTTACAACGAAGTTAAAAATATATTGGGTTTTTAAAATAAAATGAAAATGATAAAAGCAAAAAAAAAAAATGATTTATAAAATAAAAAGAAACAAATTAAAAGAAAAATAGTTGAGAGGTTTTGTAGTATAATTTATATTTAATAAATACAATTAAATATCGAAATAATAAAGGGTAAAAATTAAAGGTTTTGGTGACACGTGAATAAATAAATTCTTTTTTTAAACCAACTGATCCATAAAAATTCATTTTAGCAGGCGAAAAAGGCTTTTCTATTGAAAATTTATTTGATTTACCTTCGTACAATTAAGAAACGAATCACGCGACTTCGTTCAACAAAATACGACGATTGGAACTTGATTCAGCGGTTAACAATTGGGTAAAAGATCGGTAATGAAAGAAAGATAAAAAGAAGGAGAAGTTACGATACGAGTAATCGAATACTGAATTCTGAAAGTAATTTAAAGTTCTGGGTAGCTCGGTGACCTTTTTCTCGAGGTTATAACGATAACGTCTGTAGGATAAAACTGGCTCGGTATATATAGACAATCCGGCTAAAATAGGGGATGCATTCCCCTTTTAAGGGAAGCAAAAATATATTTCCGTCGTGCGACAGACATATCCAAGGGGGATGCTTGATGCCGTCGTACTTTTTCAGGATCCTTCACTTCCATCTCACCCCGGCGTTTCTACCCTCAAACCCCTCTCGTCCCTTTCCCAGTTTTCCCTTTTATTCCCTTCGTTTATTCCCTTCGACTACCACCGAGAAAGTCACTTTGACGTATCGACGCAATTTTTAACCGAGTTGACACATCCGGCTCTTCACAAGGTTCGCGAGTAGGTATTAGGCCCTAGAGAAAATCTTCTTTCGACCCACAAATTTCTTCCCTTTACACCAGATTTCTTTTGTTTGTTTGTCTTTACGAAAATCATCCGCTTTTCGATTTTTTTTCGGCCGATAAACGTTTCGTGATCGCCTGAAAATAGGCATTTATTAATTCGACGAGATTTTATCTGTGTTGGAGAAAACCTCCACAAAACTCGGATGTAAAAATCGTATTATGATTCTTTTCTGATCTTTTGCTTGAGGATTATCCAATCGCAAATTTTCTGCTGATTACGAATGTCATCGAATTTTTATCAAAAGCGCGACACGAAGCAAAGAAAAACGTGTTTTTAGACATTTTTAACGATTTTTTCAGGGAAATTTTGGGTTTGCGGGGAATTTAATGGTAGATTCGTGCTCAGGGGATCAAATTACATCTAAATGGACCTATTAAAAAAATATTTAAAATCAAAAATTTTTTTCGATTTTTGGGCAAAATACATTTTTTCACTTAATCATCGACAACTTTTTTCACCTTGGGATTTGGCACTCCAGCTTGCGCTCAATCGTTTCGTTATGATTTTCTCTTTAAAATGCTTTTTTAATCATTAACGTCCGATGATTTTTCGATTTTTGGCAGAATTTTGAAGTTGGACCATCGATTTTTGCAAATTTTTCCATACATACCCCTTTGCGTTTTTTTTAGCGATTTT
>JAPYZI010004984.1:0-15517 GCA_030523105.1 Ophioninae sp. A BG-2022a
AAACATTTTTTTGGTGACGTAAGACTGTTCATTCAACCCCTGGACAGGCAGTTTCATTTTTTGGTTGGTTTTAAAAGATTCTTGATTAAATGGAGCTTCCATCGGACCTCTGGAGACAAATACACTTTTAGATTATACATCGTGACTTCTAGAGACCCCAGTGCGTGAAAAAACTTTTCCCTAGTGATAGGAGACCGTTAATTAAACCTTTGGAAAACCTCTTTCACTTTTTGGTTGGTTTTAAACGACTCCTGATGAAACCGAGCTTTCTTTGGGCCTCTCGGTCCATCACTGAACTTTGACAATCCCTATCTCCGAAGATCAGGGTGTACAATTCTTTATCTCTGAGAACCCGATCAGGATGACGAAACCCAATAACCGTTTGATCTCCAAGATGAGTTTTCATCCCCCTGGATCTTCGTAGGATGGTCCATCAGCGATTACATCAGGATTCGTGATGATGCGTGGCGGGACGTGATTGTTGTTGTTTTTTGGTTGGTTTTTCGACGGGAGTGAAATTTTTGTTGGGTAATTGCCGGACTTGCGAGTGAAAAAAAAAATGGACTGCCTCGATCTTACGAAAATGGAAGTTGACTACGAGAGCAGTGGTGAGTTTGGTAAATATTTTATCAATTTTCCCCAGGCCTGAAGATCGATGAAAATATTTGATCGTGAAAAAAAGTTTCCTTCGAGGAAATTCCTGGGAAATCTAGGGACAAATAAATAAACTAGCCCTTAATTATTACCAGGGATTTAACCTAATTTTAACCAGGCGTGATAATGAAAGAAGGACCTTGTCGAAACAAGCCAGGAGTGATAAGATTGTCGTCACAGTCTCGGTGCTCGACGCAACACGTGTGAGCTTGTGTTGGTTAGATATCATGAAGCGATGCCTATGAATGAAACCATAGATCCTTGGAAAAAGTTCCCCAAACGACAGGATCCAGCAACCGCACGATTTTCGTTCGGTTTTTTTTTTTTTTTAATTCTCGCCCACGAGAGGCAATTAGAGAGAAACCAGGATGGCGCGGTTGTGCCAAAGACGTCACTCATCCCCACGCAAATAGAAATGCACCGAGCGAGATACCGAGATCTGATACTCCCGGATGAGATACGTGTCAAGAAAATATAGAGAGAGAGAACATATAATTTCATTTAAAAAATATACATTTTAATTTCTGGTTTTTTTTAATAAAAATAAAGAATACAAAATTTAATTTCTGCTTTTGAAAAATAAAAAAATACAAAAGTTTATTTCTGCTTTTTAAAAATAAAAAAAAAAACAAAATTTTCTTATATAAACTGGTAATATATACCATATTTATTATATTAATATTAATATCATAATATATATAGAGAGAGAACATACAATCTCATTAAAAAAAACATACATTTTAATTTCTGGTTTTTTTTTAAATAAAAAAAAATATAAAATTTTATTATATAAACTGGTAACATATACCATATTTATTATATTAATATTAATATCATAATATATATAGAGAGAGAACATATGATCTCATTAAAAAAAAACATACATTTTAATTTCTGGTTTTTATTAAATAAAAAAATACCAAATTTTATTATGTAAACTGATAATATATACCATATTTATTGTATCATAAATATTAATATCATAATATATAATTTATTTATTCGAGGACGTATGACCTTGATCAATTTCGAGGACCGTCCTCGTAGCTCGTAGTCCTCATAATTGATACAGCGTCCATGCCAAACGTTCCAAACGACCGGAGAGGAATAAAAAGTCGAAGTATCGTCCTCGGAATAGCCCGAACAGTTCTTACAGGCAACGTTACATCGATGTTACCGAATCAAAGTTACCTTATCCCCTTAAATATATTTGTATATGTACGTAGATTCTACCGAAGCTTGGTATCGTCCAGGACGTCCTGTATGCGGTCAGACGAGTGCGGTCTAGCCTCTCTACGTGTGAAAATCCACACAGACGTATTTCGACGTGCCAAACGCTCTTGCAATCGTCATAGTCCACCAATACTTCTTCCCTTCGCTTCCCTTTCCTCTTCTCTTATCCTCCCACTCTTAATGCTAATTTGCTTAATTATCTCAGCGCTTTCGCGGAAATCAGACACCGCTCTAGTCAAGATTCAATCTTTCTCTTCTTCTCTCTCTCTTTCTCTTTTTTTTTAAATAACATTTTGGATATTAATCAGGCAGCTTTATATATTTTTAAGTATTTTTTCAACAATTTTTGACTTTTTTATTTACTTTTGAATTTGTTTTTTAATTTTTTGAACAATTTCTGACGTTTCATTCGACGTTGATTGTTTAATTTACTTTTTTATTTGATTTTTTTTTATTTTTTCAACAATTTTGAAGTCAATTTTCAACCACTTGACATAAAAAATTTTTACTTTTTTATTTATCGTTTCAACAATTTTTTGATTCAACAACCATAAGTATTTTCAACTAAAAATTGATATATTTATATATGTATAATAAATTTAAAAAGAATTCATAGATACATCGAAGATTGTTAAAAATAATTTTTAAACGTTTTAAGTACCAAAAAATGTTTTAAAAATGTAATAATATTTTTTAACAAGGAATATATATTTTATAATAATTTTGTATATTAATTTGTGACAATTTTTATGTTGAAAATACAGATTTGAATTATCATTGTGTATATATATAACATTTATTGGTTGAGACCGAGTTTGATAGAAGATTAAATGAATATGTGTATGTATATATATATATTTTTTTTTCTCTTCTCGCTATCAATCTCTCACGCTCAAAGGACCGACGAGCACAAAGATAACGCGAGAGAATATCGTATTTCTGATATACTTTTGAGTATCGTATATATGTGGGTCATACGAACATACAAATTTGTGTACTCCATCTTTTCAACTCGTTCGATCAAATTGTTTGTTATTTTACGTTTCCAAAGCCCCTCGGCGGATATTCTAAAAGAACTGCGTACAATCCTATCTTTTCATTCCTACTAGGGACTTTACGAGCCAGAGTAGACCAGGCCGTCATTATTAACGGAAATAATTTATTAAAACTCGATTTTTTGATCCCCGAAATTTTTAGGTTAAGATGCAGGTAATTTTTTTGCATGAATTAAATATGAAGAATGAACGAGACAATAACAAAAAAGAATTGTTTAATTTTTTACGATAATTTTTTTAAATAATTTTTCATGAGATATTGATTTAAATAATTAAACGAAAAAATATATTTAACATTTAAAAAATTCAATAAAGAATACGAGGTATCCAAAATTAATTTAATATAATTAGATTTAAAAAATTCAATTAACTATTTTAAAAAATAATTTATTTAATTTCTATTAAAAAATAAAAAATTTCATACCGAAAATGACAGAAAAGAAATATAATTTCTTTGTCTAATTTAATCAATATTTTTTTCACAATTTTTCATTTAATTTTTATTCCATTTTCAAATTATATTTTTAATTTGAAAAATTAGTATTCGATTTAAAATATTGTTTCATAAATTAGTTTTTAAATGATTTTTAAAACTGCGTAAGAACCTTCCCACGCAGTTTGAAGAATCGAGTTCTCACAGACGATTCCTGATGCCCTGCAACCCTTTACTGCCACTTTAAGGCGTTTCTAATCGAGGTTCTAATCGAGACAGCCCTCTCGAGACACTTTGCTCCCACGTATAAACGCCTTTGGATGGATCGTCTTCTTTTTCAAAATCATTTCGATGCCAGGCTGCGCTTAATTTTTTTTTTCGTGAGATGAACGTTTTTCGACAGAGAGTCGAGTGACACTTCACGAAGATAAGATGACCGAGCAACGAGACTGAAGTTTGCAACGTTGGATCATCACGAAAATTATTGTTTTTCAAGTGCTCTATTTTTTTCTTAATAAAAAAAAAAGTAACGAAAAAAAAACTTCAATAATCTTTCGTGTCTTATTTAGAAATCTAAAATTACCAATCAGGAAAAAAGTTTTTGCAAAATACTGAAATCGAATAAATAAAAATATGTAAAACGAAATTTCGTCGATTTATTATTATATATAATTATTAAGTAATTTATCTTCAAACTTTTAATCATTAATTTTTATACCATTACATTGATTTCTCAATTCTCAATTTTGAATTATTATTAAAATTTGAGAAATTTATTTACCAGTTTTATTCGTGAGTTTAAAATTAAAAAATTTCTTTATATTTATAATTACGTAATGATAATAATGATAAATGAATAAACTGTGGATTAAAAATATAAATAAATGCATAAAAAATTATAAATAAATGAAAATATATATTTATTTAAGTTTATATAAATATAAATCGATATAAATGAATAATTATATAATAATTGATACTATGAATCATTTCTCGAAGTCAAGTAAATCGAAAAAGCAAAGTCGACGAAGTATTAGTTCATTGTATACGTGTACACGTTCATGCACTCAAGTTCATGTCAAATGACAACCTACGAAGGATCAGTTCCTCTTCTTTACGATCATCCACCTTAACACCCTTAACATTCCTCGTAGCCACTCTCCAAGTTTCGATCGTTTGTTTGTTCAATCGATCAACGATGGTCTTTTTCTACAAGCTAATCTCCACGAGAGGGGTGGCCAAAGAAAATAAACTTTTTTCCCTTCGAACGATCTCTAAACAGCTATGGATGAAGCTCAAAATATTTTCCGATTTATTTTTCGAAACAAAAACAAAAATATTTTGTATTAATATTTTACAAATTTGAACTTGTTTTTTTGGACCAGATTTGACGGGGTAAAAAGTAAATTTTGACTATTTTTTTTCGATTTTAAAAAGCTTGAATAATAATTAACGTTCCATCGATGATGAATCATGATTCATGAACTTTTCGATTTTTGTTATTTGTAATTCATTATTTTGTGATTTAATATATTTGTCATTATTTTTCGTTTTATCATTTATGAAATTATCGATAAGAATGATTGAACGAAATGTTGTTTAGTTTTTTATACTTTTAATCGTATTTGAACCATGAAACAAATAATTTTAAATCTTTTCCGATGTTTCGAGTAAAAGTTACGTAATTGTAAATCATAAATGAAAAAAAAAATAAAAAGCGATATTTTTACGGATGAATTATTATTTTCTCATTTTTTCAAAACGATATTATTTGAACTTTTAATCCCATATTGATTTTAATTTATATAAGAATTCCATAATTTAAAAGGTTATATTTAACTGATGAAATTTATAATTCTTCAGTAACAATTAAATAAATTGGACATCAATTATATCGATCATATGAATATCCAGATTTGAATGAAATCAATTTTAATTTATTGGTATTTAAATATAATTAAAAAATTTAATTAATTTTCAATTATTAGAAATAGATAATAATATAATCATTCCATTCAATAATCAAATTCGAATATTAATTATCACTGCTGATATAATTCATTCATGAGTGATCAAAAATATTTAAAAAAAATATTTAAAAAAATAGAAAATAATAAATCCCTCTAAAGATCTCTCTTCTCCCTTCCCAAATTTTCCCCCGTAACTCTGGGCCCTTTTTCACTTTCTACGCTGCTCATCCTTCGGTGTCGGTGAATTTTTATTTATTCAGAAATATAATATATTTTCAGGTAAAAAAAAAAAGAAGAAAAAAAAAAGAAAACCGACGAAACATTCAATAAAAGTAGGGTCGTTTTCTTATCTCGAGCTAAACATTCATCGTCTCTCCTCAATGGACTTTTATCTTCGTCCACTTTTTCTTTCCTTACAATTTTTTTTTTCTTTTTTTCTTTTTTATTGCCGAACGAAAGCGAGGCCTCAAGTGTGGCTCTCGTGAGATGCACCGAGATGACGATTGGGACTGGTGAACGAGCCCTGTCACGTGAAAAAAAAAAAAAAAAGAAAAGCCCACGGTAAAAAATTCGATGATAGCGAGCCAACTATTTCCTTCCTTCCTTTCCTCCTTACTCGTGAATCTCCACTCTCCTTGAATCGTGCCCGTTGTGTATCTAGGATCTCTCGTGTCAGGTCGTAAACGTTGAAAACGCCCTCGAGTAGCCTGCGAACCACAAACATACGCCCGGTGCCGCGAGATAAACGAAACAATCCGCAATTTTACGCCTTTGTTTCTCCAGCTTTCCTCGCCCGGGAAATCGTTTCCGGTGATCGCGTCGAATCGTCCTTCTTCATTTTTTATTTCTTTACTTTTTCGTATTGGCAATTTTGGTATTTTTTTAATGGCTTTTATTAAATCTCTGTTTAAATAATTTTATAAATAATAGAGATAATAACAATAACAATAATAATAATAATAATAATCGGTTTAAAAACATTTATCAATGACAAGAGTAAAAAGTATAACAATAATAATATTTGTATAATAATTAATGTTAAAAACTATAATTATCGTTGAAATAGTTACTGAAATAAATTATTGCCAATGATAATTATTATTGCCAAGAACAACCAGAATATGAATAATTATTCTTATAATTATTAGTAGCGTTTATCTTCAGGAAAAATAAAAAGAATAATTATTATTTTTATAATTATTAGTAGTGTTTATTATCGTTAAAAAAAAAAAAGAATAATTATTATTGCAATAGTGATATTATTATTATTATTATTTATTATTATTTATTATTATTATTACTTATTAATAATATTTTGATTGTTATGATAATAATAATTATTTTATATCGTAGAAAAGAACTTCAATTTTTAACGAAGATGTATCTTCAATAGGAATCTACGATTTTTTAATGGAAAGCCAAGAATAAAACTGGAAGAAACAAAAGATTCGATCATAACCTCATTTTTGCTGGAAATCGGTTTTCGCTTGTTTATTTCGAGCGTCCCCCTGCCCGAACGGTTTTTTGATATATTTTTGCTCTTTTTCTATAGTATTATATCCGAGAACATTATCAAAGAGGTTTTTCAACATAGGAGGCCGGGTGGGTTCGATCCGGTTGTTTCAGGAAGTGGCGACGAAAGCGAAGCGACAGGGGCGATGGGAGGTGGGGAAGGAGCTGCCGGAGGAGGGCGAGAAGGTGGAAGCGGCGGGGTCGTCGTCGGTGATGGAAACGTCTCGAACGAGAGCGGCGCCTCTGGCGGTGGCGTCTCGAACGAGAACTATGAAACGGAGGACAACGAATCGGCGGGGCGTTCTTATAACGGCGGGAATAATCGAAGTTCTCGGGACGTCAATCTACCTTTACGAGGCGTCAACGAGACGACGGGCCTCCAGGACTATCACCGTATAAAGAACGAGACTATCGGGGTTTCTCTCGATCTCTCGCCGTCCGGGGATCGACAAGGGAATCAAGAGGCGACAGCCGGCAAACGGCATCCAATCGGCGCACCCATTCCTGGCAGTCATACGACGGAAAGAGACGACGAAAAAATATCGAGCTGGGAACTAAACGAGAATCAAATATGCACGCCTTCTTACAGAATCGATTATCGTGAGTAGTCGATATCCTTTTTGTTGCGAAAGAAAGGACGATCGGGCTCCAATTGTTTTTGTATTTTTTTTTTTTTTTTGTTTCGTTTCTTTCAATTGTACGATGCTCGACAACACCTGATGACCGTTTTGTGTACTAAAGTTGAGATACCCGATGGAGAATTTAAGGACACGACGAATAGAACACCTCCGTCCACTTCGAAATTTTAAAACCACTTTTCTCGGAAACGGTTGTACCAAACGGTATGAAATTTGTTGTGCGCATTCAAGAAGATGGCACCGAGGGCCTACTGCTTTCAGTTTTTGATTAAAAATGTTTGATCCTTGAGAAATCGCGACGAGAAACCGAAAACACCCCACGCCGTCCACTTCGAAATTTTGAAACCACTTTTCTCTGAAACGGCCGAACCAATCGAGACGATATTCGTTGTGGGCGTTCAGCGCGATGGCACCGAAGACCCCCCGGTCGCTGTTTTGGATAAAAATGTTTCTTTGTTGCGAAATCGCGGTTTAAAACGTTTCGACTATCTCTCTCGCACTCGTGTGTCACGTGGTAATGTTCGTCATGGCCTTAACTTACCGCGAATACTCGGTTTATTGAAGAAGGGGTTCGAAAATGTGGGATATTTTGAGCTGTGGAAATCTTGGGTTTAGGGCATAGCCCAAAACTGGATTTTTATCTTTTTTTAAGAGAAGAGTTTTTTGGATTTCACTGGAAACTCAAGTTCAATCGAGTTCATTTGGATTCGACTGAAACTTCAAATTCAAACGAGTTTTTTTGGGTTAGGATGAAAACTTAACTTCACACAAACTTTTTTGGGTTTAGCTCGAACTCCAAACTTATAAGTGTTTGTTTGGGTTTGATTGAAAAACCAAATTCAAACGAGTTCGTTTGGGTTAGGATGAAAACTCAACTTCACACGAGCTTGTTTGGGTTTGCTTTTGGGTTTGGCAAGAATCCTAAACTCGTACAAATTCGTTAAAATCTCAATGCCAAAATGGCTGACAAACGTAATAATTGGGATCGCAGAAGAAACGATGAAGCAACGGGAAGGAAAGGAGCAATTGAGGCGAGAGTGGATATCACCGGTACCGGAAGTAGAAGTTTGTGGATCGTCAATGGGAGGTCCTCGCGTTCGTGCGAGAAAGGTTATTCCCAGAGGCGCCAGATTCGGTTCTTTCATCGGCAAATGGGCGAGTGAACCGTACGATCGTTGTTACGCTTTGGAGGTGAGTCGAAAAATTGAAAACCGGAAATGAATTTTTCGCGTCATTAAATTCACGCTGGTTCAACGTTTCTAATATGGAATAATTTCGAAGTGAGTTTCATTAAGGTGGTAAATGCACGAACATTTTTTTATTAAAAACAAAATCAATTTTTTTTCATACTGTAATTTAGAAATTCAGAATTACTTTTTTTAATTTTCAAATGCAAATATTATATATATATATATATATATATCTATTATTGACTAGTCAATCAGCTAGTACTGCCTTAATTGAAAGTGCCAATTTAATCTACAAGAAAAATCGAAGAATTATTTGAAATCTTCATTTGTTTTTCGAATCAGTTGAGAATCAATATTTTAAAACGAGTTCTAAGATTCTCACGTAAATCTTATCTGATATCATCGAGTGCAGGGGGTTACTCGACGAACCGTTTGAAAGATGATCGATCCATTTATAACGAGGGGTAGGGGAAAAACAGAAAAGGAAACGAGGGGGGAGAAAATATTGATTCGAAAATAGTATTTGTCCCCTCTCCCCCCCCCCTTCCGCTCCGCTCTCTCGATCTTGTTTCTCCTGATCTTCCATCCAATGGAAAATCGTATGTATCTGGTTGAACGTACCTCCGTTTTTCTGGTGGTAGCTTCTAATCCTAAGGTATTATCCGGCAGATGCCAAACGACGACGGAATCATGGCTATATTACTGCCAATGGAATGGGAAAGAGACAGGGAAATAGAAAGAGAGAGAGAGAGAGAGAGATGATGATGATGATGATGATGATAAATTTTATTATGCCCTAGTAAAAATACTTTCGAAAAATTTAAGATAAATAAAAATATAAACTTTAATAAAATAATAAGTAAATAATAATATAACAAAAATACAAAAAAAAAGCAATTTAAAGCCAAAATAACCAAAACAGAAAAAAAACGAAATTAAAAATAAAAGAAATAACCAAAAAAATGCAACATAATCAAAAATAGAAAGAGAGAGGGAGAAAAAGTGAAAGTTGACAATGATAGAATTTATTTCGCACCGGTGAAACTTTCGAGCAAGGAATCGTGTAATAAAAAAAGAATGATTAAACAAAATACAGTAAATAAAAATAAATTTTAAAAAATTATAATTGGGTCAAAATAATTATACTTATAATTTTGAAAAACTGAACGAATTCAATAGGACTCAAGCAAACATGACCAAAAAATGAAATTTCTTACGACTGAAAATAATATGACAAATACAAAAATGAATGTAACAAATTGAATATAAGAATATAAAGAGTCCTCAGTCAGAGAGAGAGAAAGAGGAAGAGAAAAATAAAATGATGAAATAAAATATAATGTATAAAAATAAGAAATTAAAAAATTGTTTAAAAAATAATCACAAGAATTAGGATATTAAACTAATTAACGAACATGAACCAAATCGAATTTTAAAAAATTAACAAAAAATTAACGAAATGTAAATAAAAAGAAAACTAAAAGATGGCGACGAGAAATTTCGTAAAACTCAAAATAGATTCGGAAACACAAAAATAAATATAGCAAAATGAAAATGAAAATTTAAAGAATTTTCAGGCAGTGAGAGAAATAAAAAGAGGAAAAAAAGGCACAAAATTATGAAACTAAATAAAGCGTATAAAATTTTAAACAATAAAAATTGTTCTAAAAAATTAACAAAAAATATTCAAAATGTAAATTTAAAAAAACATAATGAAAAAATGTAAACGAGAAATTTCGTAAAACTCAAAATAGGGTAAAAAATACAGAAATAAATATAGCAAATTGAAAATGAAAATTAAAAAAATGTCAGGCAGTAAGAGTAGTAAAAAGAGGAAGAAAGGCACAAAATTATGAAACAAAATAAAGCGTATAAAATTTTAAACAATAAAAATTGTTCTAAAAAATTAACAAAAAATATTCAAAATGTAAATTTAAAAAAACAAAATGAAAAAATGTAAACGAGAAATTTCGTAAAACTCAAAATAGGGTAAAAAATACAGAAATAAATATAGCAAATTGAAAATGAGAATGTAAAGAATTTTTAGGCGGAAAGAGAGAGAGAGAAAAATCAGGAAGCACCTGGCCACGACTTTAGGCGAGGTATCATCCGCACTGACGGATCTGTCATTTGGTACTCTCCGCGACTTCGTTTCTCGGACACTTCTTTCACCCGTCTGTTCGCCACACCCGTACCTAAATTTCACAAAATAGATATAATTTCTCGTTGACAAAAAGCCCGGAATTCCCTGCAACGACGAGAGATCTGACGCGTCAACGAATCGGACGGGTCTCCGGAGATGCGAACACGCCGGTTTCTTCAAATCGCATTTTTCCATTTTCCATTTTATTTCGCTTGTACGGTACGTGCGCGTGTTAAAATCTCGGCCTCTTTGATCCACCGATATTCAAAAAAACATTGAGAATCTTTATAGCAAATAAAATTTTCGTTCGAACGGACACTTGTATTGATTTTTTTTTTCAAAATTATTTATTGATTTACAAGACTATTAAAATTGTAACTCTTTTCGTTTACCGCGAATTTATCGAATTTTGTATAAAATTAATGAATTACAGTTTATTCGGAATGGATTTATTCAATTTTATGAAAAACGTATTATTATTTATTTATTAAATTGCATTCGAAATGGATTCATTCAGTTTCATTCGAAATGAATTGATTAAGTAAATGAATTCAATTTTAAAAACTGCAATTGTATATGAAAAATGAATGAAAAATGTTTAATCGATTGTCGAAACTTATAAAAAAAAAGAACTCGTATTTACTTACCAAATATTACGATTAAAAAAAATCAAATAAAGTGTCAAAAATCCAAAAAGCTTAAATCAATTATCAAAAATTATTCGAAAACAAAATAGTAAAAAAAACATTAATCCAAAAAAAAAAAAAAAAAAAAAAAAAAAAAAAAAAAAACAAAAAAAAAAAAAAAAAAAAAAAAAAAAAAAAAAAAAAAAAAAAAAAAAAAAAAAAAAATCGCAAGTAAAAATGGGGCGAAGGATTCGACGCGTGGTCGAAAAAATCGTTGATTCACGAATCGGTAATGTTTTCCAAATTGGTTGAAACTCCGAGGACCCATAAGTCCCCGAAGTGACGAAAGCGTTGAAAAAAAAAAAAAAAAAAAAAAAAAGGGGAGGGGGGGGCGAAGGAGAGCTCAAACGAGGACAAAAATGTCCTCCGGAGGATCGCGAACAATGGTTTCGCTCGATAAACATTAACGCACGCGAGTGGACGGGAGAGAAAATTGGAAGAGCGTCGGTAGGTCGGACGAGGATAAAGGAGAGAAGGTTCGGAGCGACGCGTATCGACGATCGGGTCGACGGTCGGCGCTCGTTCGCAAGGGTTGATAGATATGATAGCGCGGGCGCGAGAGGTCAGCTCTCTCGCACGTGGGCGCATGTCGGACTGACAAAATGTAAATGGCACCATCCATCTAAGCCGGGACAAAAAGGCCCGTCGGACCAACTGTCGACCGGCGATTACAGGATCGATTAAAGCAAACTACCCCCTTCGTTTCGTCGGCCGATCTATCAAACCGTTGAGGGCGCGGTGGGCGCGAGTGGACGAACGGGAAACGAGTGTGGGCGGCCTAGTCCGAGGGATAGAGAGAGACAAAATGCTAACACAATCCGTGTCACGATTTCCGTTCCTGTCCGAGAACAGGCCAAATAGAAAATGCGGGCTAGCAATGTCCAATGTCCGAGAATTATTTTCGTCACGGTTCGACACGATAAACGGCGCCGAATTTCGTATTTACTAGAAATTTTTGTTTTCTAGGTTGGACAAAGATATACTAGCATTAACGAATGCATGAAAACCCAAACAAACCCAAACAAACCCAAACATACTCGTACAGACCCAAACAAACCCAAACATACTCGTACAGACCCAAACAAACCCAAACATACGCGTGCAGACTCAAACAAACCCAAACATACTCGTACAGACCCAAACAAACCCAAACATACTCGTACAGACCCAAACAAACCCAAACATACTCATACAGACGAATACAAACCCAAACAAACCCGAACATACTCATACAGACCGAAACAAACCCAAACAAACCCAAAAATACTCATACAGACCCAAACAAACCCATACAGTTTCATACAGACTCATACGAACCCAAACAAACCCATACAGTTTCATAAAGACTCAAACGGACCCAAACAAGCCCAAACAGCCCCAAATAATCTCAAACAAACCCAAACAAACCTAAACAAAACCCGTAATAAGAAGGTGAACAAAATTTCGTGTCACAGAAAATAAATTTTTATCACTTTCAAAAATAATCATCAAAATTGCCAAAAAGTTTGGAGATAAATTTTCATTTTCAATTATAACAACAAAAAAAAGCAGACGCAAACAAATTTTCGATAATTATCTAAACGTGGGATAATAAATAAAAACTCAAATTTAGGGAACCCTAAAACATTGCAATTTTCGACACAGAGCGACACGTTTTTTTTCTACGAATATAACGCTAGTAATCAGCCTATAAACCCACCCCTAAAAAAATACCCCCAAAACTGTCAATTTTACCTCGATCCCTCGACAACCGCGAAAACCTCCGTCACGAAATAATTCGTTCTCGATGAAGAATTTTTACTCCTTTCTCACGGAACACGAAATTCCACCAGCTGAGAAGAAACCCATAGCCCTCACCCTTAAAAAAAAAAAAGAACTTCTATATTTTCGACGATATCTTCGGGATCA
Organism: Ophioninae sp. A BG-2022a; assembly: GCA_030523105.1. NCBI lineage: Eukaryota > Metazoa > Arthropoda > Insecta > Hymenoptera > Ichneumonidae > Ophioninae sp. A BG-2022a. The sequence goes on from JAPYZI010004984.1 coordinate 13,423, forward strand.
TTCGAAATTGGCATCGAGCGTTACTCGGAGGGTGACTCGTCTGCGGTAAATCTCGGGCCGATTTAATCCTTTTCTCGAATTTCAAGAAAAAAAAAAGAAAAAAAATATATATATATATATCGACTTACCCCTTGAAAAAAAAAAAAATTTCGCCGCTTTTTTCCTCCTCCTAATCCTTTTCTCGCGTTGCAAAAAACGAAAAAAAAGAAAAATAGAGATCCCTCTCTCGGTGATGATCGCCGAGGAAATCCATCTTTGTTTATTCATACGTTGAAGGAAGAAGGGTGGAAAAAAAAGGAAATAAGGGCTCGTGGTAAAACGCGACATGGAATTGGTGAAAAAAATGGTTACTTTCTCGAGGAATGAAGATCGTCGCTCGAGGCTTACGTATCGACATTACAACCCACCTGCCGCGATTCTCCTTCTCGTTTTTTGGATACTCCCTTGCGAAGAAAAAATAAGGGAGACCCGAAGCATTTTTTTTTTACGTGCGTCAAAACGAGAGGGGATGATGAGAAGGGTCCGAAGGGCGCGAAGGGATACACCGGATGTTACCGCGTTTGTATATACGCGTCAATGTCGAAAAGTGATTATTTGAAACTTTGAGGACCGTCCTCATAGCTCGTCCCCGAACTCAACGTTAGGTGAAGGATAATGTCCTCAAAATCACTTTTAAATTAATATTAATGGGTTCAAAGTATTAATCTATAAGTATAAAAATAAATAAATATATATATATATATATATATATATACATATAAATGAATCAGCGATGGTTCTCAGGGATACATCGGATGTCCCTTATACATATTTCTGAAATGAGGAAAACTGATTTCGGAAATTTTGAGAACCGTTCTCAAATATAATGTCCTCAAAATCACTTTTGGACTAAAATGAATGGGTTCAAAGTGTCATTCTTCTGCTCGGCTATATATCGAATGTCGCGTGATTTTGGAAACTTTGAGGACCGTCCTTATATTTTGTCCCGGAAGTCAACGTAAAGAATATGGTCCTCAAAATCACTTTTGGGTAAACGCGAATGGGTTTGAAATATGCAGCTTTTTATAACGGTGTATTTATAACATATATATATATATATATATGTTATATGGATGAATGGTTTGATGGTGCAGTCTCCGCTGCTCGGTGACGCGTAATGGAACGATGTGGCGTGCCTTCGTGGCAACTAAACCAATCTTTGGCTTAGCCAGCTCGCCCGTAAATTCGCTGTTCCCGGTCCCATAACCAGCCAATACTTTTCTCTGACTCTCTCTCTCTCTCTCCCTCTCTCCTTTTTCTCCCATATTGCACTATCTCTGGACCGATCAATCCACAGATCCGTTTCCTCCGTAAGGATTTAACGCCACGATCTCGTGTGCCCAATTTGCCAAATAATTTTTAAAGCATCCTAAACTCCGCTTGGATTACCCGATTGGATATTGAAGATGTCTCGAATAGAAAGAGTCATTAGGCTTGTAAACGTGTAAATGGAAATATAATTGATATATTTATATTTTTATAAAGTTGAAATTAACTGTAGGATAATTGTAATAAAGATACCAATGTTTTCGTTCTGTGAAATTATTAACGATTGATTAATAACAAATAAAGTGAAACAACGTGAAATAATATAATTATAATTATCTTATACTTTCACACATATAATTACCACATTCCCAAAATCATATTACAAAGATAATGAAAGATGAAAAATAATGATTACTAAATAACGTAATTATAAAAAAAAACATTTATATAATTGATTAAATTGTTAATAATTGTTTGAATCAACGTATCTCTAATTCTTTCGAAATAGAGAATAATTATAAATAAATACGATTTTCAAAGAGACTATTTGAAAAACTAGAAATTATAAATTAATTCATCAAAGAAAAATCTTTGAATAAATAAACATTTTTCGTACCTCTTTCGTCGAATGACATGTTTTACTTCGAGTACGAAAAAATTGGTGCATTTTTTACGAGTTCGGGTTTTTACTTCACTTAAATGGCTTTTGTGGCTTTTCCCCCCTCCCTCCTCTTGTATGCACTCCCGTATACCCTCCCCCCCTTGTTGCTTCGAGTACGACGTTTTT
>JAPYZI010004985.1:0-43814 GCA_030523105.1 Ophioninae sp. A BG-2022a
AATTTAAATTGACAGTTGACTCGAAATGTCAAGTGAATGGAATTGACGGTCGAATGGAATTTAGGCTTGACAAGTTGGAAATTTAACTAACTTTACCGGGTTGGAAGGGGGGTTCATATTTATACCAGCTTCTTACGTATGTATCCACGCGATATATATATTTTTTTTTCTCGGGGCGTTTCGCCTTTTTCCTCCTTCTCACCGACACTCTCCGATTCTGTTTCTTTTCTTTCCATAGAAGGCTGGCGGGCCTCGGAATAACAACGTTCGCTTCATCCCTTCGGGGCGACTCCCTCCTAACCCCGGATGATTATATTAACATTCGCCCCGGGCAAGTTCAAGACCCTCTCTTACTCTTCGCCTCTCCCACTCTCTCTCTCTCTTTCTCTCTCTTCGTCTCTAAGTCCGCGTTCCGCTGTATGGCGCTTTGCTCCCTTGTGGCGCGCATAGGGTGGCCCGAAACGTCCTAAACTTCCAAATTCAAAATGGAGTCACGAATTCACCCCCTACCTATTTTTTCCACCCTATTTTTTCCTTTTCCAAACAAAGCAATCATTAAATATATATATTTTCTTTTTCATTCCTGAAAAAACATTTTTCGATGATAGATCTTTTCATTTTCAAGTAAAAATCTTTTTTGACAATGAAACAAATATACATCTTTTTTTTTGTCGTTTTCACGAGGAAGGAAGAAAACATTTTTCAATCATTTTCCTTGTTACGAAAATCATCATGAAAATCATTTTTTCCTAATTTTTCACTTTTTAAGAAAAAAAATACCGTATTCCAGTTTTATTCCAACAAAGTACTGTATTTACAGGGGTAATTTCGGACGAGACTTATCAATATCTCTTCAATAATAATAATAATAATAATAATAATAATAATAACAGAATTATTACTTCATGAAGATCATTTTGAACCGGATTTTTTAATGTCACTTATTGAAGTGACATTTAACGCCCGAAAAAAGTCTTGTCCAAAATCATTGTCGCGAAAAAAAATATGTTCTCTTTATATTATTATTATTATTATTATATTGCATTATTATTTAAATGTCGTTCAAACAATTGGTCCGAAATCACTTCTCCGTCGACAGAAGTGATTTCGGACCAAATTTTTGAACGACATTTAAATAATAATATAATATAATAATAATAATATTAATAATAATAATATAAAGAGAACATATTTTTTTTCGCGACGATGATTTTGGACAAGACTCTTTTGGGCATTAAATTTCGCGTCACCCTGTACCCGTAAACGTCTGTACACGTTGCTCTCGGTTGGAGGCCTCGGTTACTCCAGGAGGCACCAAGACGAACAAAGATATATCGCTTCCTCGTGCGCGTACGAATGATCGTACACGTACGTACAGGGAATTCCGAGTCGACTCGGCTCAACCTTTCCTCATCTATTCCGAAACCAAATTTCTTTTTCCATTCATAGGGTCCCGAAAAACAAAGTTGATATTGAAAAATATCGATTTCAAAAAAATACGAGCGTTCTTTTTGTCGTCCCTCTTCGGTTAAACGTCCTCAATTTTTCTTTCGCTAATTACCTAACGCGAAAATGCAAAAAACAAGAGGAGGAAAAAAACGTCGATTCAACCCTGAAACAACCTTTAGGTCGCTCCATACGTATATACGGTAACGGCCAGCTTGACGAGCGCGAGTGGACGACCAGGAAGGGGAGGGGGAGTGCCCGAAGGCAAAAAATATTTACCTCGCATACACGACGCCGTTGTACGTAACGGGAGAATTGCGTAATTCAGAATTTAGCGTGCTAAGCTGAATTGTATCGCGGATGGAATGGCGGGGGGGGGGGGGGGTCGAAAAGATCGGGAGAAAACGAAAATATATGCCACTGCAATAGCACATCGAGGCTATTTTTTATATGTATATATATTTGTGTACGTACACGGATATACATTTTTAAAAAATTTTATTAACATTTTCCAAGGACACTGCGAACTCTTCAGCTACAAATATTTTTGAAAATGCCCCTGAATTTAATTCGAAAAGAATCCTCGAGTTTTTGGATAGTGATCGATGTCGAACGAAGTGATTAAAATTACAAGATCACATTATTTCATACGTAAATACGTATTCCCTATTAATTTACGAAAGTACGTATTAATGCACGAATAATAGTGCATGAGTGAATCAATGAATATTTATTACGTAAGATTATTGATAATAATTATTAAGACTGATAATAATAATAATTAGGCGTAGTTCAAAATAATCAGTGTAATAATAATTGAAGGTGGTAAATGCTTTCTAGTGCAAACCGAGTAAGTTTGTAATTTTTATCGTAATAATAGTAATTTAAAAAATATAAAAATAATCATATTGTTAAGCTATTGCTATCATAATTATTATTATAATTTATTGTTATTATAATTAATTAAATTTATTACTAGATCTTAAATTTATCACTATTATTTAGTAGTCGTATTAAATTTCAATATCAACTGAAATAAAATGTCATTCATTTAGAAACGTTAAGTAATTAAAGTCAATATTCACTATTAAAATTACATACAAATAATAGTAATAACAATAATAATAACAATAATTCAAATTTTAACCAAACCACAATTCCCAATGAATTTTTGTTCAAAAAATCCAAAAAATAAAACAATACAATAATTCGGTACTATTGTTATTTGTATTTACACAGAATTACGCGTTTACACAAAATAGCAAAAACGTCGGGTGACAATTAGTCGAGATCGGAGTATTGATAATTAAGGGGATCAAACGCTCGTATCGAGGGATTCAGTGAACTGCGCCCAAACGAAATCCCCATTTATACAGAAGAAAACAAATGTTCAAAGGTTTTTATTGGATTTAGATTGTAGACCAAATTTCATTTTATCTCTGAAATCGCCCCTTCGGCTTTTTCTTTCTCCTCACCCCCCTCCCCCATCGCGCAATCCCATTCGCGATCGTTCGCTCGACTCTTTTTTTTTTAGCTTACTCGAGGACGAAATTTTGCGAGACAGATACATCCGCAGCACTCGCGCTCCAGTTCTTCCCTGAGAAACGCGAATAAGAAGCGAGGCACGGAGGGATAGGGGAAAAAAACGAGGGGAAGACTCGTCGTTGTCGTCGTCGTCGCGGGAGGAACGAATTCGCACGTAGAAGGCGCAGTAACGAGAAAAAAAAATGAAGAAAAAAAAAAAAAGAAACGAGGGCCGCGCGATTCGGTGTCGCGAAAGCTGCGAGTTTGGCTCCGAGGGGAAAGGAAGTGGCGCGAGGGAGGGACGTTGATCCTGATGGATCGGCGATCGTTTGTCGTTCTTAACGCCGAGCGAGCCGGAGAGCGACGGCGCTTCCCTAACGCCCCCGTATACCCGAGGTTTTCTCCTCTTCGCGTTGATATTCAACGACTGATGCCGGAAAAATCACCCGATTAGGGCTTCCGTTTTTTTTTTTTTTTTTCTAACGCTCTACATTAGCACTCAAATTTATCGAAATTTCTGTTCACGAAATTTTGGAAATGCGAAGCCGCACGAGTTTTATTTATGGTTAGAAAATAGTTTAAAGAATTTTTTGGTTAGGCAAATTTAAGGTCACTTCTGCTTGATGAATGGATATTAAAATAATTACGGTGTTTGTTTAATATTTGAGAAACGATTATTATTGGTTGAATAATAATATATTAATTGTTTTGGAATTTTTCATTGAATAATTCAGTAGTTTTTAATTCGATTGAAATTCGAGCTTATGGGAAATCAGATTCTGCGGAGGTTTATGTTTCCAAAGGGAATGGAAATAAATCGCGGACAATTTTGAAAAATTTGTATCGTCAAAATGTAGGATCGACGGACGATTGAGATTTATTTTATTAGCAATCATTGGAAAACTCACTCATCCTCCGAAATTCAATATATTTCAAATATCGAAAAACATATCGATTTTTAATATATATATATATATATATTTTTTTTAAGAAAGTTTTGGATCGAATAAATCTACATTTTATTTTCTTTCAATACACAGGATTACCAAATTCGAGGTTTATTCGAATCTAAATAGTTTTCATTTTTTAAAATGCCGATTTTTTCCTGCATGGATGATTAACCGGAAATAAAATTCACCAATTTTGGGGGGTTAAAAAAAGTTGTATTTTTGAAGCTCACTTCGTTCGCTCATTTAACGAATAGAAAGAAATATGAATTTTCAAGCATAGTAAAAAGTGGAATCTCTGAAAAATCAGGAGTGCGAGAGCTTTTCTACCGTGTTTAAGAGGGACGAGTAAACAAGATTGAAAGTTTGAAAACGAAAGTGGAATCGGAGGCTAAATTCTTCTCCTCCCGTGCTCTGTTTCAGGCTCCGTTTTAAAGCTTCGAGCTACGGATATAATTCTCCCTCATCAATTAGGATTTTCCACGAGATTCGCTTGTGCAACACGGCTAACTCTCACGCGAGAAGAGAAATTAGCCCGCAGCTTTGGTCGACGAACAGGGGGGTTCGAGGGAGAAACCCGAGGATCCGGAGGTGAAGAGGGTTGGTTAGGGTACACCCCAACGTACGGATAGAAAACATTTTCCACGGAAGGTATTGTCCGTTTTGTCGAGGGTCGACACGAATAAACCTCTCGACTTTTCATTTTCTCCGGTTAATACGATCATTGGGTACAATGTTTCATGCGAGTGTCAATTTTATTGAGCTTACGACGGTATTAGCAACTAAATGTCAATTCGAACAAAAGTTAATTGAAAAATATATAAAAAACTAATATAAAAATAAAAATAATAAGAAAATAAAGTATTTTGAATTTTTATTTAGAATAAATTAGAATACATTTTTATGACATCATTAAATTTGTCGAGTTCAACGGATTCATAAAAATTTATTTAATTTCCTTCATTTATCGGATCTTTCCTGAATATATCTTATTCATTTGTGTTATCCTGACTTAATATTGTAAACGTGTCGTTTTATTTACAATTTTTCTTTATTTTAGCTCATTGATGAAGACCTGGTACGTTTTACTTTTTATCTCAACATAAAACATTGTTTTCAATTATAATATTATACTGAAATCTACCGTATTATTGAAATTCTGATACCCACAGAATATAAATAACTGAAATATCATTAAAATCGATAACGATACATCAAAAATCTTTCCCATATCGAATCTAACGTCCAATATAAACGTATTAAAATCCTTAAAAAATAAAAAAAGCCATTCAACACCATCAATATAACATGCCAAAAACATTCCGTCGTCAAATGTACTTTTTCGTAACCCTTTTCGCTATTTCACAAAAAAAATGCAGAGCTTCATCGAACTCCCATACAAAATAAATACAATTTAAAAACATAATTTTTCCTCGCATCAAAAAAACGCCACTAAACAAACATTGCTCTTCAAACTCTAACGTCATTCTCCCGTTTCTCTTCCCCGATTGATCAGTCCGATCGAGACCTCGAAATAAAAAAACAGAAATCAAATTGTTACCAACGTTGGAGCTAGTTGGCCCCGATGAAACTAGAGTGGAAATATTCGGTTGGATCGACAGCCCGACGTGTGGCCGCGTTTTGCGAAAATTCATTGTGGCGTTTGGTGCTCTTTCGCGCATGAACCCTGGCTACCACCCATCAGCCGCTCTTCTTGGCGTTAAAAGCCAAACAGCCGGGTGTAAGAAGCATCCGCTTTCGGGGAGAGATCCGGCACGTTAACGTGTGCTTTTCTTTGTATGTGCGTAAAGCGTTCAGAGAAAGATTCCCCCACTCCTCTGGAGCCGCTTTCTCTTCGTCTGACTTCACCGCAATGAAAGTGGGAAGTCTCCCCCCCCTCGCCGCCTCTCCTCTCCTCTCTGTTCCGTCGAAGTACAAAGAGGGCTCGAGGGAAGAGCCTCCTGCGAGGGTGACTAGGACAGACAGTTGAGCAAAGAGGAGGGGTGGAGACGAAGAGATGGGTCGAGTGATATAATGGCATAGAGCAAAGAGAGGTTAAGGCACAGCTTCCGTTGTTGGTGTTGGTTCGTTGGTTTTCGTGTACGCCACGAGAAAATGGGTTGAGACGCTCTTCGGGGATAAACAGAGGTGGGCTAAACCCACGAGAGTGCCGCGGGAGTGACTTCCCCGGGTTCTCACTAATTCGTAACAGCACTGGGGCCTCCTTTATTCACGTGCTCTTGAAAACCACCGTGTGTGTATACAAATGACGGTCATCATCAGACTAGCTCCTTCGTATGAATTATCCCGAAAATAATCGCTACTTGCTTCTTGGCAAATTTTCTCACGATTTTTTCTTTTTAACTTGATAAATATAAGGGTCCATTGATTAACTTTTTGAAAATGTAGGTTTGGTCTCGTTCTCTATGAGAATACATCATTCGAGAATACTTGTTCTGAATTTTTGGAACTCGGATGAAAAAGTCGATATTTTTACGAAACTCCCAAGCTTTCGGAGAAAGTCGAGAAAAGTTGTGATTAAATATTGAAATAACCAATGTAGTTATTTATAAAAAATCATGAAATTAGCTATAACTAATTTTAATAACTAAAGATTCGGATCAGTAATTAACAAAAGGTCCTAAAATATTCAATTATTATTATTTCATCGAGAACTGTAATTCCTCAATTTTTCAAGAATTTTGTCGCTATTGTTAATATCCATTCAGTAATACCTTAATCCGAACAGTTTTCTCTCAATGCGCATTTTTCCGTTGAATTTCATCGAATTCAAGCAATGTTTCGTTGATTAATTAATAATTCATTTCTACTCTGAACATTCGTCTTTTTTTTGTTTTTTTTTTTTCTTTTTTGGTTTTCAGCTCATACGTTTGATTCCGGTAATGATATTACACGATACGTAGGAGATATTTCCCAAGTTAATTAATAAATTGTATTCCTTGTTTCAATGTTTACTCGTTATGCACCGAGAGATAGAGAAAAAGAGAGAGAGAGAGACAGAGAAAAAGACTCCTTTCGCAGTCGTTTCTTTTATCCTTTATTTTTCGTCTGGTTTTTTTTCCGTTCTTCTGACGGAGTCGTTTTCCGGCGCGTTGCGTCCAGGAGAGTTGTAAACGCCGGGAAATAGTAGGTAAATTCATGCGATAGCCAGCTCGCACACACAAACACGCATCCCCTTCATTATCCGCCAACGAGAGAGTGGTACAAGACTTTTATCGCGAAGAAACATTTACCGCCTGCAGAGGTCGCTCCCCGCGTCCAGAAATTTGCATACAAACGCGATCACCGCACTCTCTCCGTTTCCCTATTCCCTCCCACTCGACTTTCAGTTGCTCTTTTTTCTGCTTTTCCACAAGCTACCCCTTCGCCGCCAGTGCTTTCCTCTTTTTCTTTTTCCTTGTCAGGAAAAACTTCCCGCGAGATCCTTTTCCTCTTGTTTTTTCCGCTTAAGGGTCTTCACCCTGGCGATACGAGAAACCAAGCCGAGTCTTAGGGAGGGCAAGGGCTGCAAAGCTCGAAAAAAATCAAACGAAACCCGACCTCCTACTCCCTGTCCTGTCAATCGAACAAAAGCTTTTTTCCGATCTTCGATCTAGTGTTTTCTCGACCCATGCAAGAATGCGGTATACAAACGAATGGAGAACGTTTCGATGGACGTAACTTCGTGCCAAGAGCCTGTCGATAGTACAACCCGAACTGTGATGACCCAAAATTTAGGGTTGTTAAAAAATTAATCGGAAACAATTGATTAGAAAGAATTAATTATTTGGAAATAATGAAAATAAAAATAATTAATTAATAGCAAAAAAAAAAGTAATTGGGAAGAATCAATTATTAGCAAAAAGTGAATTAGAACGTTTATTGAAAAATCATTTGAACATTAGATGACTTGGCTAACAAGCTTATCATCAATGAATAATAATAATAATTGAAACAGTCATGAATTAAATATTTTGCCCCCTACTTGACAGAAACAAAGAGATTTTCGTTTACTTAAAATGAATAATATTAACTCTTAGCATATATATATTAGGTCGATACAAAAAAAGCTTGATGACGCTCTATCTGGCTGAGCTATTTTCGTTGCCGTGTTCCAATTATTAAAAGGTAGTTGAATATTCTTTGTATTGATCAAGGAAAAATGTGAGGGAACGGTACTTGACTTTGACCAACTGTTTGATCTAAAAAAATCTTTTGTTTGGAAAATCTACACAATATTATGTCCGATATTGCAAAAAAAAAAACACTGTCACAAATTCAATTATTCGGTAACGGGGACCTGGATGAACATTTATATTTTCGATTCTCCCGATGGCTAATTTGCTACCGCTACTACTTTCGTTACACTCTGAACTGTCTGATTCAATCTCGAATCGATTCCCCTGGAAACTGCGTTTTCGTGGCTTCGCAGAACGATCACCGCTCGATTTATCACATTCGGGATAACTAGACATGATATTTCAGCGTTTTGTACTCGAAAAGATTCAAGGCAAGACTGACCTTGAACGTCAGAGGCAGCCGCGGACAAACCCGTACACAGAAAATCATAATTTAATCATAAACCGTCCTATCGGTTATAGGACGTCTACGAATTCAAAATATTGTTTGGAACGATCGTGGAACCTTTTCTGGTGCATAGTTCGAAGTTCGTTCAGTGTTGTATCTTTGGGAATATTTCGAATTAGCCCGTATAACTTTGCCTGCACGTTCTTAAATACATAAAGAATATATTTAAGCAAATAAAAAAAATGAATTTTTTGAGCCTTCTAAAGGAGGATCCCACCTTAATGAAAATTATTTCACGTTCGAATTTCTATCACAAAAACCAAACGGCGACTCGGCAAGAATTATCGACGAGTTATTTGGTCAAAAAGTATTCAAGATTATCATGAAATCCGCGAAAGATAACTCGGAGTACCAAGGGAGTGCGCAAAGTGTCGCACATTGCGGATATAACCGGAAGTGTGTTGGTTATGCAGAGCGACGTGGTCATTTGTAACGCTGATCTCTCCAGCTTTGCCGCATCCCTGAAGGGCTTTTCATCTCTGCATCTCCGTCTCCCAACCTCCCTTTTCTTCCCTCCGTTTTCTATCTCATTTCCATGCGCGCCCCCAACGGACAACCGGAAGAGCGGAGTTCGTACACGAAGCTGGACAAACCGAAGGACGTAACTCCGAAATCTCCAATTCCTTCCGTTCCAACTGTTTCGTAGAAGCTTGGATTGATGACTCGGCTAATTCAATTATTCCTCCTTACTTTATTCCCTTTAAGGGTGATTCTTTTTTGACGCGTCGCTTGCACGAAGCTTGTAAATGAACGTTCCAGACGCGAACAATTTTTGACTTTCATGGCTTGTGTCAACTTTCGGTTGGAGCTTCAAGGACGAGGTTTTCCTTGGAGCTCGACCACAGCATCATCAGCTAACCTACCACCAGACTTTTCATCCCTTCGTCCTCCCCACGTATGGAAAAAAGTTCCTTTGAAGACCGTTGGCTCAGAGGACTACTTTGTCAAGCTACAGTCCCCACAATTATTACTACGTGAATCCTGATGTCTCGAAAGCCAACAGTGTATAAACTTCTTCATAACGTGAATCCTGATGTCTTAAAAGCCAACATTCGATGGATTTACACCGTGGCGCCAGCGGTTGACGACACACACGGAAGGTAGTGACGTATCGCCCACCGGTGAACCCGCAAAAACCCTTTTCCCTCGCGACGTGACTTGCCCCGTTAACGGACTACGTTAGCCAAAGGTAGTGGTTATCCGGAGCTTTCGCTCCGCGTCTTTCTTCTTCCTACCTTTCGGTAGGAAAAAAAAACTTCGGTAGACACGGAGGATGAGAGGAAAACCGAAAAGAAGATCACGGTAGAAGGGAGGCTCCCTTAGCTTAAAAATCAACGCGCCGAGGGAAAGAAAAAGGTAAACCTGATTAACTCCTCATAGTCTTCGAGATACCATTCCCTTCGTTCTCAGTCTTGATGCGAAACGGCGATTTCGCGTGGATGTACTTTTTAAAAAATTGACATCTCGCGTGGGGGCCAAAAGGGCCGTGGGGGAGAGTAAATCGTTGGGAACGTTGGTTGGCTGCTAGGGCTGATGGGATGATGTTGCAGGTCGCTTTACCCAGTCGGAAATTTCTCACTCTCGCGTTCTCTCGGGCAATGGAGAACGATATACGCAGAGGGAGAGAGAAAGAGAGAGAGAGGGAGGGAGGGAGTTGGCGCGAGCGGGTCCCCGAAGGCGTGCACGTTAAACCTTGGTGGACTATTACGATAATCCTGTTGGATCCACGGAGAATCGGTAAGATAGTACAAGAGCGAGGGGGTGCAAACGAGAGAGAAAGAGATAGGGCCAGGGAGAGAGCTTCGAATCTCCCATGAGTGTAGACACGAGAACCAAGCCGTATCAAGCGTCTATGTACGTGTATAGAAGGAAGATACAAGATGATGCAGGGCTAGGGTAGGTATTAACTCTAGGGGATGAGCCCAGGTTAGAACGTAGATTGATCGTGATCCCAATATTTCTCTCTACGACTTATCCTATAGTTATAGATGCGTGAGCCAACTCTCTGCTGGATACATTCTCTCGTACACGACCAGCTGGGAGAGAAGGCAAACTATTACGGGCGTTCCGTGTACAGAAGAGTACGGACAAAAAGAGAACGAAAGAGGAGAAAGAGAGAGAGAGAGAGAGAGAGAGAGAGAGAGAGAGGGTAAATGAATCTGCAAAATCCACGTCTAGTAAAGCTGAACAATTAAAATCTCCAATCTCCAAAAATAAATCGAAATACTCAGAGAAGATTGATGGTCACGGATAGCCATCAAGATTGGACCAATCGTTTCAATGCCCACCCGATTATTTTTTATCATCTAATAATCAGACTCGAAAACCAGATAAAACGTGTACCTTTATTTCATCCCAAGTTCCAATTCGAAACTTCGTTTTCACCGTACAAAACGAAATCGTCAGGGTAAAAGAGAAACCTTCCACGTTTGATGACCACCCGGTTGCTTGGTCATCAAAGGCTCGATTATCGACTCGAAAATTAGTCGGTCGTGAAAAACTTGAAAACTGGATAACAAGTGCACCCTTTTTTTCATCAAAGTTCCAGTCAAATGGTTCCATCATAGAAATAAAAATGCGAGAATACGGAGAAACCCTCCACATTTGATGACCACCCGATGATTCGTCAATCATGAAAAACTCGGATGATCAATCACCATTTAAAACTGAATAACAAGTGCACAATTTTTTTTTTTTTTTTTTTTTTTTTTTTTTTTTTCATCAAAGTTCCAATTCGCAGTTTCGTTTTCATGAAAGGAAAAGAAAAGCGTAGCGTAGGGGTGGAAAGCACCCTCCGCGACTGTAAGCACACACACAGCCGAATACACTGCGGGTCGTTCACCTCTCCCTTTATTTTTTTCTTTCAAGGTAACGGAACCGTATGACACGCGGACAATTTGGGGTTTGAGATACGAGCCCTCCCTCCCTCGTTTCGCCGCCAAAACCTCACCTCCTCTCTACCCCAAACGTCTACGAGAGGAAAGAGGAAAAAAAATGTGACGACACTGTCTTGCCATAACGAAACTCATCTCGTGTGTATATTCTTTTACGCTTTTGCTCCTTCTCTCGTTCAACGATTTTCAACCCTCTCGGGTTACGTTCGCTGGCCGTCTTCGTCGTCAGGCGCACGACCGAAAAACTTCCACGTTCCGGAATATTTTCGTATTACGGCGTATCTACGTTTTTGTTGCTTTTCTCGTTCTTTTCTTTTCCCCTTTTTTTTTTTTTTTTTTTTGCTCGTTGCTTTTCGTTTCGTTCTGGTTTCTTAACGCGGGATAGAAAGGGAAAGAAAACGTGCGTCCCTCGTAACTCACGGTCGCGATGTCTTGTGTACGTGTGTGTGGGATCGGATGAACATAAAAAGGAGGCCGGAGGTCGAATCCACGATCCCTGCTCGGATTATCCCGTAATAGGCGGTCGACGGGACGACATTGCCATCCTGATTCCTCTCTCTCTCTCTCTCTCTCTCTCGTACCAGCCACAATACACCAATACACGGGGAATTCTGAACTACGTTGCTACACGTGTTCCAAACGAAAATAGTGAACATCGGAGTCGACCGATCCAACCTACGCAGACGTTGCCCCTCTCGACTTTACTCACTCCCCATTTCGCTCTTTCGTATTCTCAACGTTCCTCTTCAACGGCCGTAACAAAAAAAAAAAAAAAAAAAAAAAAAAAATTATTTACATCTTATCAATCGAGGGAGGAACACACCCGCAGTGGAACTGTACTGTCATTTTTCGAAAATGATTTGTTTTGGTAATGTGGATATTAATTGTTTATAGCCAGGATTGATGAGGAAGGAAGTTGATGAGGGTAAAAGCGAACGATGGACGAAGCGATAATGCGATCGAAGGAAACGTATTGATGGTGTCCATTTTGATCAGGCTTATGGGATTTAATAGAATTTGTGGGGTGAGGATGAAGCAGAGGCTTCACGGGATGTATCGGTTCGTCTCGTTAATTTTGCACAGCTGGTTAAATGGGCTTTTCAACGAATCGTTAATTTGGGTGACGTTCGTGTTGTCTTTTCGCGAATATAGTTCAATTGGAAATTATTGATACATCTGGAGTAACGCGATCATTTTGATCTTGTGATTATTCGGCCTAATAACTTTATTTGATGACTTTCACCTACGGATATTTATCTGGTAATGAACAATCTTAAGACGTTCAACTAGAAAGATTTATCTGGGAATTATTCATGATTCAAAAATGATTCAGTCGTGAATTTCTCCAAGCGAATTTCGTCAGAAGAATTTCTATGGATGAATCTTACAAAAAGAATTTTTTCAGCTGAGTTTATCTAGATGGATTTCTCGAAATGAATTTCGCCTAATATATTTCTGAAGATGAATTTCGCCAGACAAATTTCTGCAGGTGAATATCTACAGATGTATTTCTCCAGATAAATTTCTTCCCATCAATTAATCCTGATTTATTTCTTCGCATGAATTAATTCAGATTATTTTCTTCAGATTAATTTTTTCACATGAATTAATCCAGATTAATTTATTTACATGAATTAATCCAGATTAATTTCTTCGGATGGATGAATCCAGATTAATTTCTCCAGATAAATGGCTTCGTATGAATGAATCCAGATTAATTTCTCCAGATAAATAGCTTCGTATGAATGAATCCAGATTAATTTCTTCGGATGAATTAATCCAGATTAATTTCTCCAGATAAATGGCTTCGTACGAATGAATCCAGATTAATTTCTTCGCATGCATTAATCCAGATTAATTTCTCCAGATAAATTTCTTCCCACGAATTAATCCAGATTAATTTCTCCAGATAAATTTCTTCGCATGAATTAATCCAGATTAATTTCTCCAGATTAATTTCTTCGCATGAATTAATCCAGATAAATTTCTCCAGATTCATTTCTTCGTATGAATGAATCCAGATTAATTTTTTCGCATAAATTAATCCAGATAAATTTCTTCCCACGAATTAATCCAGATTAATTCCTCCAGATAAATTTCTTCGCATGAATTAATCCAGATTAATTTCTCTTCATAAATTTCTACAGATGAATTTCTCAAGGTGAATGTTTCCAGATTAATTTATTCAGATTAATATCTGCAGACTAATTTCTTCAGATAATACCCAGTCGAATCAGCCATGGTACATCAGGCTGCCATGACAGTCCTCAATCGATGACTTTACGACGACGTTTTTCCGTTTACGTCATTTGTGTGACAAATGCTGTAATGAAGATAGACAGACCCATACACACGCACACACACATACAGAGTGCCAATCTTCACGGGTGTACGTAACCATGAAAATAGGAAAGAACAGATAGAGAGTAAATGGTGGCCTTTGAACTCCGATGCGGTTACAAAATCGGTCCTAGAAACGTGACGAAGACGGAAACTGAAAAGATACAGAAGCATTCGGGTCTGAGCTCGGTATATTGATTTCCCATTACGTCGTGGCTCATACTTCCCGTGTGTGTGACGATGCGGGAGAAAAGGCATTCAATTGATCCCCCATGTAGCGAAGAACGAACATTTGCCACCGGCACGTTTCTCCCGTCGCGCTTGTCAGCGGAACCCACACAAACGGGATTCCACACGTATGTACGTTTTGACCCAAAGACACCCCTCGCGGATGAGAAAACTCTCAAAAAAGATGCCACTTGCGGCGATTTTCCGAAACATCGAAACGATTTAGCAGCCTAACTCCCCTTCCTATTCTACTGCTTTCGATTCTGCTTGATTTCCCCTTCCTCCATTTTTGTCACTACGGAGGGCTAGAAGATGATCATCGTCGAGGGCTTACACGACGGATTTCGCTTACGGAAGATAAGGGATGATATCAGAAGTCTCGACCATCCCCATTGTCGTTTTCATTCAAGCTAGGCACCGGAAAATCAAAGTTGTTTTTTTTTCCTTCCCTTTAAGGTATTACTGAATGGACCGTAGGCAAAAAGTTCGTCAAAAATGTGGAGATCGTGGATTTACAAGTTTAGGTAATTTCGTACATGGTTATCCTTACTTACAGATAATTTAATAATAAATTTACACTCGAAAACGTTTTTTTTTTACATTTTCAATAATGGTTGAAGTCAAATTGGACGATATTGACATGGGCTTGACTGAGGTTTTGTCAGATATCGTTTTTAGGGTTCCGTTCCTCAAAAGGAAAAAACGGAATCCTAATAGGGTAACGCTTTGTTGTCCATCCGTCCGTCAGTCCGACCGTCCGTCCGTCAAGACCCTGTACCTTGGGAACGCGTCGAGATATCGAGTTAAAATTAAAACTATATACTCGGGTTTACAGTCCCTTGAAACTCGGAAAAAATCAACCTTCTGAGTTCATGTGAAAATAAAATACGGTCGTTTATGCCGCAAAAAGAAAACAACGTATATTTCATCTCTCAAGGGAATCAAAATTTATAGGGTATTTTTCGTTTACTTAGAACTATGAAATTTGGCAAGTAATAACGTCTTATACTACAAGTATGGGGAAAAATTTCAAAACTCCTATACATTTGTAATTAAAGCTTTTAAAAATTTAGAAAAAACTGCGAAAGTGGACTTCTCAATTATTTATAATATGTATTATTATTTTTAAACTCAAATAAATTTGTACGGAACCCTCGGTGGGCGAGCCTGACTTGCACTTTTTTGTCATCGTTTTTATTAATTAATTTAATTAATAGATTCGGATAATCTTGATATTATCATTAATTACTCAAAAACTCAATGTATATTGAGTTCCCCAATTATTGCTGATCGATTCGTCGTTCAAATATTCAAAATTCGTTGTTAAATATATATTTGCTTGAAACTTAGTCCAATCAATTGCTCGATCCGAAATTTTGATGAGTTAACATTTTTTGATAATTTTCTGTTATTTAATTCCATTGTTTTAGCAACCATCAACGTTTGCAGTAATAATTATTGTTTTATTATTCTATTGATAATTATAATTCCTCAAATTTTCAAGAATCTTGTTGATTTTTTAATATCCATTTGGTAACACTTTATAGATATAAACACTTGGAAAATTTAATCGATGAACCGATGCAACGTCTTGGATGAATTCCTCCAATTTCGTTTTTGGAATTTTAATAACGAGGTCACAGATTCGGTGCTGTAATTGGATAATGCGAGGTCTGTCATTACTGTGCTATTATTGGATGATTGTTTCATTCATCTTGCGATGACGAAGCGAAAAAAAAGAATTCTTTCGAAGGGAATTGAAAAAGGGACTGGGGGGGGGGGGAAGGGGCAAGAAGTCAACGTGCGATATGACGCAAGTTCTTATCGCTCACAAGAGGATATGTGGTCTTTATCGGAACGGAAAGCGTCAAAAGCCTCAAAGATTCGAACCGCCGGATCAGTTTCTAGTCGCGTTTGCTTAAAAATAAGAAGAAAAAAATGACCGTGGGATCTTCGAGTTCTACGTGGACATTGTTATCCAGCACGCGGAAACGCTGATAAAACTCACGAATCGACGGTTTGTTTTTCGTGGTTTCCTGCAAATTATCGTAAAATTGAAGGAGAAGAATGAACAAACGTCAGAGCTAAACGAGAATAAAAAAGAATCGAGTTAATTTTCTTCGGTCTCGGAATGGAATTTGCGTTATTGCGGATGACGTATATAGGGTGACCAATTCCTTCAAACAGTGATTCAACTTATTCTCTGAAAAGGATTATTCCAGAGGTCATTCGAATAAAATTCAAGTCCATCAATTAAGAGTCGAAATTTCAAAAATTTGCAGGCATCTCACGAAAAATTATTTTTAAAAATTCTCGACTCCGAATATTCAACGAATACTTTTGCGAAAGCTACCAGAAAAATATTAACATTTAAAAAATTGGTACGTAAAAAAATAAAGATTCATTAAGACATTTAAAAAAATGTTTAAATCGCCCACACATTAAACAACAAAATTATTAATTTCACCGCTTTCCAGTAAAGTGGTGTATTCTTTTTAAATTATTTGCCTACGATGAAAACCTTCAAAATTCTGAAAAATTCGTAGCTTCGTAAAAAATATTCTGAAAATTGAAAATTCAATTTTTTAATGTCAATTAAAAATGTTTAAAAACTATCTGAACCGGTCTTAAAATTTTTTGAAATTCGTAGCATCGTAACTACTAAATTTTGATCTGTATTTAGTGTTTCGTTTGATTGAAAGGACCTCTAGAATTATCTCTTTCAAGGAATAACTCGAATAAATGGTCACCCTGTATATTTATTTATCATTGAATCTGGTGAGAATGCGCGTATTAAAGGTCGAGTCTGAGTGAGTATTAAAGGACATGGCAAAAAGAAGAAAGAAAAATACCGGGTTATGGGAGGGGGGGGGGGGGGGGTTCTCTCTCTCTTGCCATGTTTCGCCTCGCCTAACATTCCCATGGTAGTCCCTTTTCTTCTCAGCCATACGCGTGTGGGCCCAAAATTCTATGTCTCTCATTCCTCACCCTCCCTCCCTCGCCACTCTCTCGTTATCTCGGTCGCTCCGTCTCTCTCTTTCGGAGTATGAGACGGGTTTGGCAAAGCATTCCAAGAGACGCGCTCGAGGGCGTAAGAAGCATCTTTTACCACCCCCCCTCCTCCCCCTTCCGCCCTGGTAGGTTCCCTAACCCATCCCACCTCCCGCTCTACATCTCTGTGTCTCTGCGCTTCGGATGCTGCGGTTGCGGCGTGTTATTTCCTAAGCCGTACACTCGCACAGGGTGTTACAAAAAAAATCAAGATTTTCGAAATATTTCACTAGGAAAAAACGTCAAGCATCCAAATTATATTCTTAAGGATTCTTTTTTAATTATTTATTTTATTTATGAAAAAAGAAATTAGTAACGTACAAAAGCCATGGTTGAGAGAAAAAGTGCAACCCAAAATGATGACAGATTTTTTTCAGTTTTATTAATCATATAAATTAATTATCAAAATTTGTAAATGAATTTTTAGTATTTCTAAAGACACATCGTGATGCCAATTTGGAAATATGAGAATCGTTGCAAAGACGAATATTCTAGACACTATGGTATTACGGTGTGGATATTAAAATAAACAAAATTTTTGGAAATATGCGAAATGGTAGTTCTCGATAGAACAGTGATACAGAAATTATAAAGTTATGTAATAATTAGTAGTTATAAAAATATCAATTTCATACGATCAAATTACGATTACGAACGAATGGAACTGAATCGCCAAAAATTTTGAAAATGTCTTATCATCAAGATTTAGGATCGAGGGATTGATAAGGCTAAGTTTCAAATCAATAGGCTGCGCTGTAGCGTTTACTAGTGAATTTAAAAAATAGTGAAATATTTATTTCAACGATGAATCAATCAGCAATCATTGGAAATCGCAATGTATGTTGAGTTTTTTTGGGATAACTATTGTTAATAATAACACAGAACCACAAACCTCAAATGCTCAATTCAAATCCGTTGAGCATTTTGCTTGATCACTTCATTATCGTTCCCAGAGTTAGGTGGGTTAGCCTGCTTATGGTTAGGTAAAGGTGGTTTTTAGAGGTAGGTTGGGTTAGGGGATTTTGGGTTTGGGGTTGAAATTTCGACATTTAGGGCTTGGTGAGTGAAAACTTTGGTTCTCGGAATATTTTTTGAAGTGCTAATTTTATTTAACTATGAAAAACGACAAAAAATCAATTTTTTAATTATTTTTTGCAAATACGGAAGAATCCTGACGTACTAAAGCAAAATGCTGAACGGATTTGAATTGAGCGTCTAAAAAAACACGTAAAAGACGCGAGATTATCTATCACAAGAGGTTGCTGGTGTCTGGGGTCCTGTGTAATAAATTCCATTCGGATTAAAATTGATCGAAGTGACAGAACCTCCTAAAGCGTCTATTTTTGAGTCAGCCTGTACACGCAGAGACTGGCTAGCAAAGGGTCATAAATATAATAATTTCGCTCGTACAATCGCACGAGTTACGCCTTTATGGTCACTGGAGACGAAGGAGACGGAAAAGGACGGATGACACCACGAAGGGATTCGGGTGTCTGGTGTATAGGAAGAGGATGACGAGCGTACGGAACATGGGAATGGAACGAACACTCGGTGTGTTTGTTCTCGTGTACGCCACAGCCGCAAAATGTTGTCGTAGGCCGCACGAACAATAATACGTGGCAACCTAATACGTAGCATTTCTGCATTCAACGCGAAACTCGTATAAACACTCTCTTTCTCTCTCCCACGTGGTTTTCGAGTACCGGAAACGACGCACCTGTTCTTCGCTTTCCAACCAACCAATTGATTCTTCTTCTAACGCGAATAAGGCCAAACGGAAAAACCAATAACTTGGAAAGAAACAGAAACGCCATAACTCGGTTTAAGGAAGGGGAGGAAAGAACGGAAACTCCGTGATCACCAAATATAATTCCTTATCGAAAGGGAGTGACGTACTTTTTCTTTAACAATAAATAAAAAGTACTTTTCGTACTTTTTCTTTAACAATAAATAAAAAGTACGTCACCAATAGCTCTTTCTACTGGTCTTTCATCACCCACTCCAATGGACGTACTCTTGTTCTTGAAGTTCCTTTCCAACGAAAATATTGATTCTTTCTCCAATAGGAAAAAGCCAAAACAGAAAAATCGATATCCTGACTCAAATAATGAGAGTACCGAAAAATCGCGATCATCAAATAATATCCCATCGAATGGGACTTCAATTCGATCTAGCGATAAATAAAATCAACCGTTCACCAGAATTCACTCGGGACATCAACGTTCCCTCTTTCTACAGCTTTTCCACCCCCTATCGGACATGATTCCTTTCCTTCGCTCGTATCGTCGCCGTAGCTCTTTTTCCCGGTTACCCACCAGCTAACGAACGAACAACAACCAATAGCCAGGTTTTCCTGGCGGCGATGTAGTCCTGGAGCGCTGGATCGAAATACTGGGTTGAAGGGACGCGTCCACAGTTCTCGACCTCTTTAAAATCGAGCTCGGTAGTTGAGAGCGCATAAACCGGGCCGTTATTAACGCCTCTCTCCTCCTCTCTTTCTCTCTGGTCTCCCACCTTTGGATAATCATTTGCCGTTGGAATAATGAAGTTTGAATATAATTTTGATAATATCGTTCGCCGCTCAACCGAGAATTATTACGCGTTACGAAGAGAGAGAGAGAGAGAGGGAAAGAGGAAAAGGGAGGAAGGGAAGAAGCGAAGAGAAAGAGAGAGGGGGGGGGGTATGGTGGCTCGTGGATGCTGGAGAATGTCTGAGCTACAGGATTATATTATCGCGTATGTGTACTGCATCCTCGCTGGTACGAAAGGATGAGAGAGTCTGTGTGCGAGGGAGAACAAAATCTCTCTTATCCCCTCGTGGCTTTGAGTATTAATAAACGACGAAGTAGTTATAACCAAAGTTGCCGCACCCAATGTTGCATTATAAGTTGCGGTTTCACGCTCAATTTTCAAACTTTCCGTACGACAAAGTGCAGCGCGCCCCAAGTTCCTGGCCTTCCTCGAAAACTCCTTCGGGGACTCGCTCACCTGGACAAAAGTCCAAGAGAACACCTTCGAATGTATTTTAACGCGAGTTTGTACGAACCTCCCTCCTAACAAAATTTAACCAGTTTTACTTCTGTGATTCGAAAACCAAGCTTTTCTTTCGTAAGAGTTTCTTCGGTAAGAGAGCCGAAATTCGACTCGATCGTGGTGTAATCTTTGAACGAATCATTCTACTTGTTCGATAAGAAATCGTTTTTTTTTTTTTTTTGGTAATTATACGAAAGTACGGAATCCTGTTAATTTTCGCGCTTTTTTTTCTTTTGCTACGAACGTTCCCCAAAGCTCACTATTAGTAAATTTTAATCAACGGAGACTGAGATTTTTTTAAATTATTTCCATACGATCTTTTGAAGTTTAAGGAAACAACGAAATTAGGAATTTTTAAATGCATTTTAGGGAATTAATTATTGACATTTATAAAACAATCATTTCAGAATGTAATACTGATATAAAATCACAAGTACAATCCCCAAACCTATTATTAAATAAAAAATAAACTATTCAAATTAAATTAACAAATAATATCCACCCACCCACCAATACACACAAACATTACACAACCACGCATTATTAAACCCGACAAAAAATATGGTTCTTCAATATTAAATACTTTTTTAAAAATATCTTTCAGTTTTTCAAAATGTAATTATGTAATACCCACTATTATATAATTACAAAATGGGCAATTGAGCATAATTAGCAAAAGGCTAATCGTGCAGATGCGGGACAGTAATAATAATAATATATATTAGCCAAGTCATCATGAAGAATTGAACGAATTTATTTTCCATCTTTCAAGATGACTCAGCCCCCTTTTTTTTGCGCTCAGGGCCCTCCCCCCCCCTTCGCCTTTTTTTCTCTCTTTCCATCGCAAAGTCAAACAGTATTGCGATTAAAAAAAAACGCCGGAACGGCTACAAATAAAGAGGGAAACAAAAATATGAAAAAATGTGTCGCATCGTGATACGTGAGAACCGGCGCTTCTGCGAGCTATAACGGAGAGCCGAGTATCTAAATCTCTTTCAAAATTGCAAACAGACCCGGGAGGGCGTGTAATTGCAACGGGAATTCGTTAGTTTCGGTGTTTCACGGGCAAAACCAGTTCGAAACTCTCTCTCTTTCTCTCTCAATCCCTCTCTCCCTCTTCCATTGTGTATAACGTTCGAAATGTTCCCGCGCTGTACGAAATACTCTCTCATATATATCTATACGTGGAAAACCCTCGTGGACACACTCGCTCATATATATGTGCATACAAATGTTCGCCGAATTCAACGAGATTCAGTAACAGCCTAGTTATAACGGAATAAAACATGGACAGCAATGGTGGCCCCGAGATGTGTCCGTTCCCTTTTATTTCACTTCGGAAACGTGTGAGGCATCGACGTCAACTGAGAACGAAAAAGAAAAAAAAAAGAACATCAACGTTATTCTTCGATGGGTACGTTTTCGGACTTAGAAACTAAAGGAGTGCCACGTTTTCGCAAAAAAATTTGAAAAAAAAAAAAAACAAAAAATACGCATCCCTGGAAACTGGAAGAAGGTATTGATAAAAGTGACACGTCAGGAAACTAAAATATGAGGCTTTAAAAACTGGAAAATATGACTAGTTAAAGAAGTGAAAAAATGGGCCTTTAAAAACGAAAAAAAATGTCTGGGCGGATAATGAAAAAAGGACT
The DNA here is from genome assembly GCA_030523105.1 of Ophioninae sp. A BG-2022a. Classification (NCBI taxonomy): domain Eukaryota; kingdom Metazoa; phylum Arthropoda; class Insecta; order Hymenoptera; family Ichneumonidae; species Ophioninae sp. A BG-2022a. Next base: position 21,703 of record JAPYZI010004985.1, read on the forward strand.
TTCGGAAACCGGAGAATTCAGTACACCAGGAACCGAAAGAAGAGACATTAAAGTCCTCGAAAAATGGCTCGTTGGATACCGAACAAATGAGACTTCACTGAAGTAAAAATAATTGCAAGTTCGGGTCAGGAAAACTGAGTCAAGTAGCTCGTTGGATACTGAAAAAAATGGCACCTCAAAAAATCATTGAAAGATTTCGAATAATCAAATTAAATGAATAATTGAGTTAAAAAATTATTTATTTCAAAAATGACATTATAACCTGAAGAAAAAAATGCAATAAATGTAATTCTTCTGTCAATTGCATCAATTCGAAAATACAATAATTAAACGAAATAAAAAAAAGTAACAAAAATGTGTCAACTGTCAAATAATTCGGAATAAATGCACTAATCAATCACACAACTCTGAGATTACAAAGAAAATATTTTTTTTTTCTTTTTTATACATTAAAAATTTATGCCGAACGAAACAAAAAAATATTCGTTTCATTTTTCATAGAATAACGCATAGTAAATTAATGCTAACGAAAAGTGATCGAATCTTCAGAGGGGGGGGGGGGGAATTTTCACTCGTGCAGGAGAGTAAGATGAAAGCGTTTGACGTGCGAGTTGCGTACGCACGAGGGACCATACGTTTACGCATCGTTAAAGTACGCAGCGTGCAGTTTCATCGAACGCGATATTCGGGACGAGTCCGTGCCTCGTGACGTCGGAAAACGCATTACAAAGTCGATAATCCCGAGACGCTGATGCGTTTTTTTATTGTCTCAGCCGCGTTATTATTCACTATAGGATACATTCCAATTGGGATAGGCACTCGAGGCCTTATCGAGCGCGGGAACTTTACGACGAATATGGTACGTGACATTTATACGGCCACTTTCGTACGGGACGAGCGAAACAATCGTTTGTTCGGAGTCCGGACTCGTTCGATGATCAATAAAGATTTTCACCGAGCGGCAAATTCCATTGGTCTTTCCGAGCACCGAGCGGTTCAGCCAGAACTGATACTTGGATGGGTGACCGCTCAGCGGAGTCCAACCCGAAAGCAGCTCTCATCAAGTGTGTGCACTTTTGAAGGAAGCAACTATCGATGAAATTGAGGCCGTTTAAAAAAACTACCACATAAATTTTCGCAATCAGTTTTCTGATAGACATTCACGTTTTTTTGGTCCAACCCAGCATAAAGCTCTGCAGGATTGATAGTCGTAGGGGATGGCTCGTTTATTCGAAGGCAAAAATGTTTGATCTCTGAGATATAGCGATCTATCTCTCTCGCGCTTGTTTATCTTTCATTCCTATCGTTTTATATTTTTGAATAAATAAATAAACGAACGCGACGTAACACTTATCCGCTACGCTCGGTTACCTCGAACGGCTCTGTCCTCTGCTAAAGCCATGGTAAAAAACTCGGCAAAAATACCGTCTTCGGGGAGCGAGTTTTCGCCAATTTCCCTGTGCCCTCTTGTACACCTGGAACGTTGAATTCCATAAGGATTTGAAGGACCGTGGTTTTTAGGAAACCTCGTGAACGAAACGATGATCCGTCGACTCACCAAAGTCAGGAGTTTCGGAAAGATCGGTAGTTCGTCTTGATTCTCGTTGCGCAACGAGAATCAAGATGGGCAAATTCGCGCGTCCCTCCAAACGCGGTTGTTTGCTTATTACTATTGTTGCAAGAGTGACTGGCGTCTCCCGTTCTGAATTCCAGTGTTTGAAGTGTCTTGAGCAGTACGGGACTCGAAACGAACCATCACCGTCTGTGCAGACCCCGAAGGATCTTAAGGACACTCCGGTCTTTCTCTCTCGGTGTTTGGTTCGTCGTGCTTTCTCTCAGGTGGTTTCTCGGCGTACGGGTCTCTTCGCTCCGGTGTCTCCATTGCAGCCGGAAATGACGTCGTGCCGCGGCGCATTGTTGCAGCTAGTATCGGCGCCATTGTCTGCCTTTTAGAGAGAACGGGCTTTCGAGACGCGAGAACAACGACGACGTTGTCTCTGAGGCGTCGGAAGACGACGCCGTGGTTCTATCTCGAGATCGTTAATGCGCGTAAGGGCTCTCCTCCCAGCAAAGGCGAAACGCCATCTTCAAGCGTAAACACTCGCACGTAAATTTGGCCTGAGTGCGCCAACCGTTCTACCTACATCCCACCCCATATTTCTCTTTCGCGGTTTCCGGTTTCAGGGGCAAGAACCTCCTTTAACTTTGCCGGAGTTACTCGGCCCTCTTCGAGTCCTGTTCCCTAATATCCCACGGCCCACGTTTTCCCGACGTATGTGGAAGGTCACGCGTGGAGAAAGGACCCTTTGATTTTCGACAATGTTCGTTTCGTGGTCTACCGGACGGTTTTCGGATTAAAGATTAACCTCGTTTTGGCACTTCACTTTCGTTTCCGGATTGAAGCAACCTCATTTCAGCGCTTCATTAACCCGTCTGCTGTAATGGTTTTTTTGGCACCTCCCAACTGTAAAGATGGACCAATTATGTCCCACCGTTAGTTAACTAGCTTATTACGGTTTGAAAAATCTAAAAAAAATTCCGCTATTGCTACGAACCATCTACTTTGCGCACCAATCACAATACTATGCCATAAACAGTTTTTTATAAACATATATTCTTTTATATATGGAGCAATCTGGTGAAAAGTAGGGACTGTACTTAAAAAATCGTAACTTCGAGATAAATTCACTTTAATTAATTTATTAAGCGACAAATTCAATTCTATTTCACTCACGATTTCGGCCAATCAAAACAGCCACCATAATTGGTGGCTGCCACCGTTCTCTTCAAACAACGATAACTATCTGATGATCGTGTAAAGTACTCGGGATGGTAAATTAAACGGTCCAGCAGCCCTTGAATAACCTGCCATAAAAAGGTCAAAGTTCGATCATGCCCAATTTGTGATTCTTTTTCACCCGTTGAGTCATCTCTACTGAGCAGCCGTTGCGTGATTTTCATCAAAGACTGACAACGAATCGTGTAATCAAGCCTGGCAAGGGAACAGTTTGGGAAAAGCAAGGGGTCGTCAACTACGTTCATCATTGCCTCGTTGACGTTTTTTTTTCGTCTCTCTTTTTCTCGTAAAGTACCGGATAGTCTTCAGCAGTTCTTGTTACATGAAGGAAAGATTAAGAGGAAGAAAGAGTATTTTCTTCATCTATAAATATGTTTCGTCCGTTTATACGAAGCCTCCGAAAAAACAAAAAGCCCACGCCCCCTTCCCCTCCCCCACGTATGCACTAACGTTCTAATTAGCCAGCTCGAGTTTATAGTTTCCACGGTATTCAGCAGCGCGCCAAGACCTCAATTGCGAGTACACCTACACGTCGCTGGTGAACGATGCTGGTAGTAAAAAAAGCTCAGGAGGCCAAGCTTTTTCTTCTCGTTTGGGCGCGAGAATGGAAAGCTTAGAGAGGAACAGGAGGAGGGGTAAAGCAGAAATAATTTCGTAAGATCATCGCAGCTCTCTCAGGCCACATTCAGCTGGATATTACAAACGAGAGAAAAAAGGGATGTGAAATTAAAAAGTGAGAAAACGAGCTTTTGTTCGGGATCGTTATTTGGGATTTTTTCGTGACGACCGTGTGACGAAAAATCGAAAAGTATTCGATCATTTTGATAGGGGAACTTGCAATCAAAGCCTCGATACAATTATTTTTGTAAAATTAGGAAAAACTTGTTTGTACGTGATCTGAATTTGGAATAAATGATTGGCAGTTGGACGAAATTGGGAGATTGACTTGTACTTGACAAAATTGATAGCCCAACTTGAAAATGAAGCCCAGGTACAATTATATCCGTGAAATTTGGAAAAAACAATGTTTTCACGTGATCCTAATTTGCAATGAATGACTGGCAGTCGAATCGATTCGGCAAGTTTACTTGCATTTGACAAAATTGACAGCCCGATTTGTCCACGAATCACTGGTACAGTTACTTTTTTAAAATTCCAGCGAACAATTTTCTACGTGATCCTAATTTGGAATTACAGATTGGTAGTTGGACCAGCTTGGCGGGTCGTCTCGCATTTCTGTTGGAATCAGGAATGGAATTATTACAGTAAAATTCATATTGAAGTTTTTCTAATGGCTGTTAATTTGGAATCAGTGATTGGTAGTTGGTCCAAATTGGCAGGTTGACTCCCATTCGACCACACTGACCATCCCACTTACCCACAAATCCCTGGTGCAGTTATTTCTGTAAAATTCGATCAAACTTTTATCCGCGTGATCCTAATTTGCAATCAATGGTTGGTAGTTGGACCTTGGCAGGTCGTCTCGAATTCCCGTTGGAATCAGGAATAGAATTTTTTCCCGTAAAATTAAGAGGAAAGTTTTCGTGATGGCTCTTAATTTGGAATCAATGACTGGTAGTATTTGACGTGGAACATGTTCGTTGTGTGCATCAACGTTGTTGGCGGTATTACCCTCGGGTGCGTTATATCCGTTGGTATTTTTGCACAACTGGCGGTGCTCTCGTGTCACTCGTGTGCCGGACGTGCCCGCTTAATTACCAGTTGAAAAGTCAATTAGCCGCAAGAGCGTATTTGCTCGAATCCGCCCCCGTTCCTGTTGGCCTCTAACGACCTCGTTCCCTGGCCACCTTTCATCGCTCACCTATACCTCTCGACCACAAACAGCATCGCTTTCGGAATATTTAAGGGTTATGTAAAATAGAATGGACTTTTTTTTCATGTACGAGGATCGGTAGGTATTTCCGTGTATACACGGGGAGAGACACGCGACCGCAAAGTCTTCGTGTTGCACGTATATCCCACCGTGCTTTTATTGCAAACGTCAACCGTGCGCGACGTTCCACCGCTGTGGGTTTTGCGGCTCGTCTCTTCGTGTTTTCATCATCCGTCGACTCGTACAATTTTTTTCATTTTTTTATTTTTTTTTCTTTTTTCTTCTCAGCGTAAACGAACACCCATCGCTGCTCTATCTTCTTTGAAATCGTTTGATTATTAATATTAATTACTCGATTAGCTCAGTGAAAAAATATTTACGACGTACTGAATTTATTACCTTTTTGTTGGATTTAGTAGACATCAGTCGTTGGTATAAGTATTTTTAGTACAAATTATTTGATACTTTATTTTGTTCGCGAACTGATTTTATTTATTTTTATTTATTAGAATTTTATTTATTAGAAATTACTGAACGTACTTACTTGTAATTTACTTATTTTTATCGTATTATCTTTTACAATTTTCTTTTCTTTTATGAATAAATATTACAATCATTTGTCAAATGTCACCGAATCGATCATTGCTTTCGATGTTCATTTCGATCGTTTTTTGTTTTACGATTATTTTACAAATGAAGTAATCGGTTTAATCCATTTTGCAAATTTATTCTCTTTGGATTATTGAACATTTCGATAATTTGTTCGTATTTATTGATTTGAGTTTAATTGGTTTAAGTTTAAGGGAATGACGAACGCGCTGGAAACTTTCGACGCAGCACTTAGTTACGTCGGTAATGACAATTTTGGCGTTTTGCGCTGCGAGTAACCACCGACGAATGACGCGCCTCGCACGTGAATTCGGTCGCGATGTTTCGACTTTTCGGGCGAAGAATCTTGGCAGGACAATTGCCGAGCGCTGAACAGGGCGCGTGTGTGTTTATTTACGTGTGGATTCGTTACGAGCGCAGCGTGGAGAAAAGACGCGCGTAGTTTCGTCTCAACGAAAACACACGCGTATATGTCCGCGTGTCAACCGACACTTATATACATATAAGTAGTATATACTTTCCGGGAGAACTATACGAGCTCACGCTACGACCTTTTGAAATTTCGTTATTTTTGAGATTCCGGAAAAGTCGCCGAGGTAGGCGAACATTTTCGTTCTGTTTTAAAAGTATTAAAAGTGTTTATTTAATCGAAAATATTCAGCTAATTACGAATATCAACGAATTTTCGTCGAGAGCAGTGCACACAGCAAAAAAAATCGTGATTTTAGATGTTTTTTACAATTTTTTCATGGAAATTTTGGGTTTTCGGGAAAACAAATGGTATATTCGTGTTCAGGGGATAAAGTTACATCGAAATCGACCAATAAAAAAAATATTAAAAATTCAAAATTTTATTGGATTTTTGGGCGAAAAAAGTTTTTTCACTAAATCATGGATAACTTCTTTTCCTTTGGGATTTGGCACTCCACTTTGCGCTCAATCTTTTCGTGATAACTTTCTCGTTAAAATGCTTTTTTAATCATTAAAATCTGATGATTTTTCTATTTTTGGCGGAATTTCAAAGTTGGATCATCGATTTTTGCAAATTTTTCCATACATACCCCTTTGCCTCTTTTTTTGCGATTTTTCGAGCGGGTGTCCCGGGAAAACTATAAGAGGTATCGATACGAATCCAACGCCATTGTTTAAGTTAGGCAAAAACCTTTTCCAAACCCCCCTAATGAATGTCCATAGCGTACGAGAAGCTCACCCTACGACCTTTTGAAATATCGTGTTTTTTGAGATTTCGGTAAAGTGGCCGGTGGAAGTCGAAAATTTTTTTTTTACGTTTTTAAACTCTTGAAAGGGTCTATTTAGTCGGAAATTTTCTGCTGATTACAAATATGCCCGAGTTTTTGCCGAAAGTACAAAATTAAACTGCGAAAATGGGAAAAACCCATTCTAGAATAGTTTACGACATGTTTCCCTCGAAATTTTGGGTTTTCGGGGAAATGAATGGTATATTCGTGTTCAGGGGACAAAGTTACATCAAAATAGACTAATAAAAAAAATAATTTTTTTGGATTTTTGGGGGAAAGAAGTTTTTTTACTTAATCATGGATAACTTTTTTTTCTTTAGGATTTGGCACTCCACTCTTTGCTCAATCCCTACGTTACGATTTTTTCTTCAAAATGCTTTTTTAATCATTAAAATTTGATGATTTTTCGATTTTTGGCGGAATTTCAAAGTTGGACCATCGATTTTTGCACATTTTTCCATACATACCCCTTTGCCTCTTTTTTTGCGATTTTTCGAGTTCACTTCCCGGGAAAACTATAAGAGGTATCGATATAAATCCAACGCCATTATTTAAGTTAGGCAAAAACCTTTCCCAAACTCACCCATTGAAAGTCCATAGCATATAAGAAGCCCACTGTACGACCTTTTGAAATACCGTGATTTTTGAGATTCCGGAAAAGATGGCCGGGAAAGACGAAAAATATTTTGTTTCGTTTTTAACCTCTTAAAAGGGTCTATTTGATCGGAAATTTTCCGCTGATTCCGAATATGCCCGAGTTTTTGTCGAAAGCACAAAATTAGACTGGGAAAATGCAAAAAACTTCTCTAGAATATTTTTTGGACATTTTTAACTATCGTAGCGACCGATTTTACGAATTAGCGCAGTGAACAATTGACAAGTCAAAAAATGTATTGATTCTTCGGAAGGATGCAAGCGCAGTCGGTAAGAACGGAGAATGCGAGCCGCTGCGCCGCCAGTGAGAAAATCGTTTGAATTTTCTTGATGGTCGATAAGAGTTTGAACGCATTCGTCATTCCCTTAATTGAAAAAATGAAAATTTTTTGTTTTCATCAATTATATATTTTTCATTTTGTTTCGATTTCCATCGAAACCAAATAAAATGAAAAAAAAAAGTATTTAAAAAATCGCTTGCGGATCAATTTGCTTGATCAATATTATTATGAATATTCGGATTGAGGAATGAGAGTAAGAGACGCCTTTTAATTGGAATAAATTAATCTTTCCCGGCGTTTCAACCGTGCCATTCATTGACTCCTAGTCTCGTGGTGTTCTCCTCGAGCGTGCGTTGGAACGCGCACCCGCGCAAGTCCTCCGGCGCGTCCAGCGATCAACGTGACTCCCATGGGCTAATGGAGTTGTAAATATACGTGATGAGTGCAATTGCTCACGGTTGTAGCAGGGTTAACGCGTTGCGGGGTCAAACGCCCGGGAATTCGGTGTCAGTTTTGGTGGGCGCGGAAACCGGTGCTTTCTGAAGCACGCTTACTTAAATTTGGGGCACGTATGTTCGTGATGACGATTATGGAATGGCCATGTATTAAACAATAAATGGCCTTAAATCACTCGAGAGACAAAAAAAGACATTTTGAAGATGTTTTTTTTTCAGAAATACTACAAAATAAATTGAGATTACAAAAACGGAATGTTATCATACTAGTGGCTGTTTACAATAATTTTTTTTTAACGATTAATTTCAATATGGCGGCTGTGCAGCGTTTTCTCGAAGACGTCTCAGTTTTTTAAGTTTCACGGCCAAACTAACAGCACATTTAATGTTGTAATCATAATGATGCAAAAAATTTATTTCGATTATATATAATAACTGATATAGAAGTGGGATTTTCGCGATATTTTGATTTTTGACCAAATAGAGCATTTCTAATGTGGAAGGTGAAAAATTTGCTTAAAAAATAGTCGGATGATTGTTAATAACGAATGAACTATGCAATGTAAAAAAAACTTAAGTACTTCCATGAACAATGTATTTTTAAAAATATATTCAAAATTTCAAGTCAATCGTTTGAAAATTGTCTCAATCCGGCAAACTCAAAAAATGCAGTTTTGAGATAAACGCGTTTGAAGTTTTGAATTTTTTCGTTGCGGACGAAACGTTCTAGTACTAAAATTCGAAACCCGAGTACTTAGAGATTTTTCCCTTTCATGATCTTTTGGGGAATAATTCCTGAGGTCCGAAAGGACCTTTCAAAACGATTAAAAATATCGATTTCTCAAAAATTCTAAGCTTAAAGCTTGACCGCTCGGAGATTTCGAATGAAAAATGATTTTCCAAGAATTTTTGTGATTTTTTTTTTGTTCTATCCATCCAGTGTCTCAATAGAAACCCATTGGGAATCGCGTTTTTACAGCTGCACTTATTTGTTTTTGTACATGCAGTTTTTTTTTGTCAAGAGCCCACTCATTCCCCCTTTCCCTTCTGCTTAGGAAAATTACGTCACAGCGAGAGTGACGCAGAATCGCGGAGGAATAATTCACGTGCTCCAGAAGGGAGCGTGGGCCCTGTTGAGGGAAAATTCAAGAAAGAAGAGGGAAAGGGTATAAAATATGAGACGAGGGGGAATTGAAGCCATAAGATACGGGTCGAACGAGTTGGGAGGGGAAGCGATTTTTTTATAAGGTCGGGTCATCTACGTGGACCGTAATTAAAGATCATCCAACCGCAAGATCTCGAGTTAAGTCATCCTCGCTGACCCGCTTGCGTGCCGTCTTCTCTCTCTCTCTCTGTGTCTTTTTTTTTCTTTCTTCTTTTCTTTTTCTTTTCTACACTTTTGAAACGCCCGCGTGAGCGAGATCCGTCTTATTGCCCAGGAGATTCGGTCGCAATTGTACGCACACGAGGGCTTCGTAATTCTCGGTGAGTTAGTGACTCTCGTTACGCGCCCGAGAGCCTATACACAATTTTATCCGTGATACAACAATTGCGTGTAAGAAACCCGAGTGGGTGCAAACGGCTGCGGGCCCTCGTCTCGAACCTACTAACCTTCGTAACGCGCTTTTTTTCTTTTTTTTTTCTTTTTACGTTCCATTTCCTCGGTCTCAGTCGTCATCGCTCCTCGAATTCATAGATCTTGGGGATTGTGTCATCGTTTGTCGGAAATCAAGGAATCATGCGGGGTGACTGGGCTTTTGAAGGAGAAAAAGGGGAGAGAACGGAGAGAGATGGTTTTTTTTATTAATTAATTGAGAGTTTATCGATAATTTTTAGACGATATAATGTTCGTAAACAATGAGAATGAAGCATGTGAATAATTTAAACAAATGAATTTTCAATTAACAAAAATTATGATTTGTGAAAATTGTATTCATAAATAAATACATTTTTGTGATAATTATGATAATAGAATTGAATCATCTTCTGTTGTTCAATTTAATTCAATAACAATTTCAATTCAATCAAATATCGAATTCATTTGAAGTAAATTATTCTATCATAAATGACCAATTATAAATTAACGTAATTAGATATTAATTTATAATTAGTTATTTATCACGGAATAATTAATATAAAATTGATTCGATTTTAAATGTCATATAATAATAATATCATTATTTATTTTTTTTAATTATTTATCTAAGATTTATTTTACTCGTGCCTCGTCCTCTATTTTTGTCCTACAATTTTCGTTTCTCGCGATTGTCTTCTTTTTTTCTCGTGATTTATCACTCTCTAAATAATTTATTATTCCGATATTTTTATTCTGTCTTCTTATCTCGTCCAGACGGATTCACGAGGTGGTCCAGCAAACAATGCGCAAAGATTTATCGAGACTTTTGTTCAATCGTTAGCACATTTTGGCAAAGTTAAATTTCAAGGTCCGTCCTAAATATTTCCTGTATATTTTAACGCCTTCCAGCGGAGGTCCCCCGTCGCGAACAACGGATATTACCGCAGCGACCATAACCCCTCGATGTCCCGCCGGTTATTTTGATGCCTACGAAGACAGGCATTGAGACGAACAGGTAGAAGAGAGAGAAAGAGAAATCGAAAGCCCAGGAGAGAGAGAGACAGAAAGAGAAAGTACAAAAAAATGGAATGTGGGCCCAGTATAAAAGGGCACGACCGGAATGAGCGAAACTCCTGGTGAGAACAGAGACGAACGAGCTATAAAAATTCTTTTCCGCAGCATGAAAAAAAAAAGAAAAAAAAAAAAAACAAGGCGTAAAATATGTTTATCGGCCCAGGTGAGGCCACCCGGTTATCCGTGCTCGTTGATGATCACTGTAATTCGATACCCATATCTATTTATAGATATACGAGGGCCGTTTTCAAAATTCTCGGTCTTGCCCATAAATGAAGGTACGAAAATAAATCTACACTGGCACGATAGTCTCATTTTTCGATCAACCATATGCCAAATTTCAACGAGTTACGTTGCCTAATTGATATTCAATTGATTTTCGAATTCTCCAATTTTATGAATTTTTGTGGTAACGAAGAAAACTGAAATCAGAGCTGTGCTTAATTTTGTTTATTCGTGCATTTTGATAAAAAGAAATATGGCTGGTAAGCTAATTAAAAAAAAACATGGATAATATATCAGAAACGTTTTTCTACTTCGTGATGAAAAAATTGATAGCTTTAAGGAGGAACTTAAGATCAGAAGAGCGTTTGTAGAAGATTATTGAAATGAAATACAAATTAATGTAACACGTTTTTAAGACGGACGAAAATGAATGAAATTATTTATTCGAAATTATACAAATATTTGTATAATTATTAAAAATACACAACTTACTTTCAGGAAGTTCTTTGTGGGGTTAGGAATTTGTATGGAGTAATTAATTTTTATGAGACCAGGAACAATTATTTTGCTCTTTTAGTCAATTTTAAAAATGTTTTATATTAAAAATGAACTTTTAATCGAAATAATCATTATTTATAAACTGTAATTTTTCACAAAATTATGTTTAATCCCCTTATTCATTATTTTTACAGAATATTTTTCCTCTCTTCCTTTTTAATATTCCAAAAACAAGGTATGTATAAAAATATACTCTTCATTGACATAATAATTATTTGTTACTTTTTTCCTTTCACTAGATAATATTTAATCATTTTTCAATCAGATTTCTTCATCCCTCTCCCTTTCTCTCCCTCTCTGTCTCTCTTGTATACAAGAATCCTTCGAAAGCTTCGATCATTCTCGGTTTTTGTTCAATAAATATCCATCCCCGTAACTAAAAACAAAATTGCCAAATATTGAAAAAGCGTTCAACGTCGCTCAGGATAATTCTGTCAATATCCTTTTTCTCCCTGAACGTCCGTTCGCCACCTGTGGCCCCAATGTTTATTTCTTTTTTTTTTTTTAGCTTCATTCCTACCTGTGAATGGACCTAAACCTCTCTCCCTCTCCCTCTCTTCGTTTCTCCGATATATCGATCTGCACACACGAGAATATCGCCACGGGGGTCTCCAATGGGACTGAGGACGGAAACTACACGCGAGTGTTACAAGCTTTTAGGTAATTTCGCTAAAAGCATTAATTTGGATTAAAAGATCGTCCGCTGCGGGCCAATAGTTGGCCAGAGAGAAATAGAGGGAGAGAGAGAGAAAAATTGTGTGCGAGGATTTGGATAGCGATGGGGGGGGGGGGGGGGAAGGGGGTTTCGGGCAAGGGGCAAAGGGGCCCCCCAAATTCGTGCAAAGGGCAAAGAGGATCGCCAAAAGCGCAGGGACCAAAGAGCTAATAGCGCGTGGTGCCACTATCTATCGGATATCGCGGCCAAGTCCACTCACACCTCCACAACTTTCCCCCAATTGGCACTCGGACACCTTTTTCTCTTTCGTTTTTCCAAAAGAAAATGAAAATGAAAAAAAAAAAAAAAAAGAAAAAATCCGGCACTCCGGTTATGCAAAATCTGGGTTTTAATTCCCCGTTGGACTCGGGATAATTACTACGATCCAATATTCTCGAGGTTATTGCTTTACTATAGAGCTCATCGGAATAATATCACCATTCGAGCACAAAAACGTCCACTTACGATGAAAAATTCATACTTTCTCGTTAAATCGATCACGATATTATTACTCTTCTCTTCTTTTCTTTTTCCTTTTTCTTTTGGGAACAAAATAACGAGACGAAAAAAAGTTTCGACGCTGTTCGGAGTTTCGAAGAATCAAATTGGCCTCGATACTCCACGCGGATATTGCTACGATTATAGAACAGCCAAAGAGAATAATCGGAACTGCGCTTTAATTATCGATAAAAATGTACCTTCTCTGATAAACCCCATTAGCTTTCCGCTCCATTAGATTGAAATACAAAGCTTTCGGATATTGGGTTAAAGTTCTTTTTTTTTTTTTTTTTGGTACCTTCCAGTGGTTTTATTTTTTTAAATTCTTGATGACTGTTTCATGAAATAGCGAAGTTTCGATCACTGGGATGCTACGATAATTATTTTTTTTTTTTTACCAAACCACTGAGCCTAAAAAAACCAAAAATAACAATTTCGTGTAAACCCGACCAAAAATAACAAAAAAAGTTTGTTTTGACAATTCTTTCGCAAAATAAATAATATTAGCAAAGTTGATAGAGTTTTTTTTCAGTAACTTTGGACGAGATTTATTTAATTATCGTGTTGGGTTCATGGAAATAACAGATGTTGCATTTTTGTAGATTTTCCGAGAATAAATTACATCATAATTATTATTAACGAATGAAAATATCGAAAACTATTTTGGAAAATAAAAAATCAAACGGCCATTTGGGAAACGACGGTGCTGAAAACCAAAAATCAAAACACTATTCCACATAAACAAAGCTTCGCAAAACTATTGAAAAATATATTCGAAACCGAGAAACGGAAACGTTATTTCGAAAAACAAAGCTTCAAGAAAATTTTGTATATTTTGAAAAACCAAAAACCAAAACGCCATTTTGACAAATAAAGATTTCAAGAAAGCATTGAATATTTCGAAAAACAAAAAAAAAACGAAAACCTCATTTAAGAAAACAAAATTTCGAGAAAAATGCTATCGAAGTTGGACCTGCAGTTTTATCATGATGATGATAAGTTTCTCTTCAATCAGGGTTGATCGAAACGACAATAAAAAAAACATTGGTTGAATTCCAAGGAAACCTAAGGCCATTTTACGGATTCTCCACAAAATAGAACGTGACAAAAATGGAGTTTCACCGAAATGAATGGGAATTCTTACAAAATGGTATCCTTGCAGGGTGACATTGTCTCACGAGTCGCGCGCTACATCCGGTAATTGGGTGCACCACGCAATACGCTTCCGTAATTGCGAAGTAGCTTTTCGGGTGGAAAAGCGTAGAGGGTGGATGGAAGGGAGGAAAAAAAGAGGCAGTTAGGATGTAAACTTTGTTCCGAGTAAGGTACGTCGAGAAGATAGGCAAGGAAAGACAGAGGAAAATGTACGTATTCGGTCGAGCTTGTGGAAAACACACGCTTTCACCCAGAGATATTGTGTATGTATAGCTCGAACGTGAGCTGCGTACTTAAGTTTTTGGTTAACTATAGAAACGTGAGCGAGTGCACGTCTATTCTACCCTCAACTAATACATGTACAAAGCCTTCCCTCTCTCACCCTTCCTCCTCTTTTTCCACTGGCATTTCCCAACTTCCCAATCAGCGATACGTAACGGTTAAAGGACGGGAGAGAAACAGAGAGAATTGGTTATCCGGAAGTGAACTGCTACCTCGATTTTCTGTTCCTGAACCAAAAATTGAGAAGAGAGAGAGAGAGAGAGAGAAAGAGAGAAAATAATGTTAACATTAATTGAACGATGATTCATCAAAATCCTTTATGCAAAATGATGCACATAAATAAAGAGAATTAAGAATCAGAATAGGCAATTGATATATAGTTAACAATTTATAACTAGACGGAGAGAGAAACAGAGAGAGAGTTAAGGAAAGAGAGAATTGCTTTTTCGAAAGTGATCTGTTAGCTCGCTTTTCTTTTCTAAAAATGAAAAAAAGGAGAAGGGTAGAGAGAATAAGAGAAGCAGAGAGAGAGACTGACAAAGATTAAAGAAAGCTCAAGATTGATTTATTGATTTGTCAAAAGCCTTTCTGCAAAGTGATGCACAAAAACAACGAGAATAAAGTATAAATATAGACAATTCGTTAATAATTAATAATTTAATAATCATATATAATCTATATTTCAATAATACTTTATCATTTATATTTTAATAATAATTTATAATCTATATTTTAATAATAATTTCTAATTAATAATTCAATAATAATTTATCATTGATAATTTAGGAGGAGAGAGAGAGAGAGAGAGAGAGAAAGAATTGTTTGCCCAGAAACGAATCTCTTCCTTCGCATTTCTCGTGCAATTATTCTACGTACAAGAACGTAAGTTTCAACCTATTACTACGTATTTCCATCTCCTCCAATATCCTCTTCCGATGTACGTTTGTGAGAAAGATATTCCAAATAAAAATATAGAAACATAAATAAAAAAACAAAACTTTCGATCTCATCGTTAAAATAAACTTCGAAACGTCGAAGTTTCCAGATTCGATGGATGAACCCCACCTCTCCTCTCTTTCGAAAAATACACTAGGATTTTTCAAATGATAACCGCGATTTGATCGTAATGGAGAAAACGACGAGTGATTTATTCAAAACGTTGAACATTCCTCATATTTCGAAGCTTTAAAAAGGCCCGTTGCTTCAACAAACCGAACATCCGTTTTGACAAATTTTCCAGCGACATAAATAATTATAACGACGTTTGGTAAGAACAACGACGGGAGTACAAACCTGAGGCGAAAAGGGCTAAAAGTGCATGCCCTTATCACATTTTCTCGAGGCACGGTTCGAATTTTGGTCCACTTGGGCACTTTGCCTTACATCAGACAGTCTTCCTCTAGATACCCAGTAACATCGAGGTGGCTTTCTCAACACTCCTGTTGAACAGTCCTTCTCTCTCTCTCTCTCTCTTTCCCTCTCTCTCTCTCTTCCACTCCCGTTGAACCAAGAGGACGACAGAAGCTTTTACCTCGTGGATGCATATTTCATGAAAAGATTTTCAGGTCACGAAAGAGACAGAGCGACGAGGATGAGCTGGTAACGCCGAGACCCTCATGTTTTTCCTGCATGGTGTATTAGCCGAGCGATCGCTTAACAGGGTCGACGTCGAGTACGCCCCAACATGGCCAAAGATGCTCCCAAGCTCTTGCCCCTGTCAAGACTCAGCACCCAGTTATCAGTAATAAACAAATACCTATCATGATTAAAACCAAAAACCAACCAACTGGAATCTTGCGAAATAAAATCTCTTTCTACATTTTCGATTGATCAGTTGGAGAGGAATCTTCAATGATCGATGCTATTGTCCTTTTTTTTTTTTACAAATGTGAAAAATCGAAATTTCCGAAATCAGAGGAATTTAAAAAACGTAGGAGGCAAAAACAATATTTAATTGGTTATGAAATTAATGACAAATTAATGGGTGAAGAAATGTAGAAATGGGTAAATAGATGAATCGGTAATTTAATTAATTGATTTAAAGTATAAACGATTAATTATTGAATTAATTAATAAGTAAACGAGTCAGAGAAACTATTTTTTTTTACATTTATTTGGTGATTTATAATATAATTTTTCTTAACTAATGTTTATTTATTTATTCGTTTATACGAATTAATACATAAACGGGAGAATGAATGAATAAATCGATAAATGGATCAGTTATTTAACAGGTAAAAAGAATTATTAAACGAATAAAGGGAAATGATTATTTTTCTAGTGCATATTTGATCACGTTTGTATATATAATTTATTCAACTGTTATCCGTTTATTTATTTGTTTGTAAGAATAAATGAATAAAAAAATAAATGTTAGTACACGAATCCATGAATGAGTGTTTAAATTCATAAATAACTAAATGAATTAATTGATCGATGAAAAGCAATTAAATAATGAATGAACGAATGATTAACATGGCGCATAAATAAATAAATGATACAATATAAATATAAATAAATGAGAAAAATGAATAAATATAAAAAAATATTTTTTTCTTAATAAAGAATGTTTAACCAGACTTGTACGAACGTCCGGACAATGCTTCACTTTGTTATCCGCAAACGAAACTCGCAACCCTCAGATTTTTATTTTCCACGAGCGAGGAAGCCATCAAGAGCGGAGAGAAGGAAAGCGGGGTGAGAAGGGGACGACGGAAAAAAGGAAACGAACAAGAAGGCGACGAAGAGGACATATAGCACCTCAATGAGAAACCATTCGCACGTTTTACCTTCTCGTGACCGGCAACCTCAAGAATTTCCCCTGCCTGTCTCGGAAGCCACCGCGATACACACTGGGACACTAACGTCCAAAAGTAAACATTTTATTGCACAACGTAAAACTCCGTATCGAACCGCTAAAGTAAAACAAAAATTCAGCGCAATATACGTCAGAAACTCGAGTTTCTGATACTTCAGCTTTTTTGAGTACTAAATAAACACAAAGAAAGTTAAACAAACCCAAACAAATCCTAAGAAGGATAAACGGGTACAGACAAATCCGAGCCAACCCAAACAAATGCAAATAATCCCAAACAAATTCAAGCCAACCCAAACAAACCCAAATAAGCCGAGATAAAAATCAAGCTAACCCAAACAAGTTTAAACAGACCCAGACAAAATCAAGCAAACGGAATGTAAATAAGCTCAAGCAAATCCAAGCCAACCCAAACAAACCCAAATAAGCCGAGATAAAAATCAAGCTAACCCAAACAAGTTTAAACAAACCCAGACAAAATCAAGCAAACGGAATGTAAATAAGCTCAAACAAATCCAAGCCAACCCAAACAAATGTAAATAATCCCAGACAAATTTAAGCAAACCCAAACAAACGCCATCGAGCCGAATAAAAACGTAAACAAAGCCAAACAAATATAAATAAGCCCAAATAAAATCAAGCAAACACAAACAAATCAAAATAAACTCAACCAAATTCAAGCAAACCCAAACAAACCCAAATAAACCGAGAAAAATGTAAGCAAAGCCAAAAAAATACAAACCAATATAAATAAATCGAGACAAACCCAAACACATCTAAATAAACAGAAACGACCCCAATGAAATCCCAACAAACCCAAACAGGTTCAAAGAAATGGTCAACGATCCAAAACAAGTAAAAAAAAAACCCAACCGAGCCAAAGCAATCCCAACGAAACGCAAACGAATCCAAGAAAATGTAGTCCACTGTGTATCGATCGATGTACATATTGACGTGTCTTTCACGTCATGGCGGTATATCTCTTCAAAGTACCAAACCCTAGCTTCAAGCTCATAACGTTCGTTCGCCTCGGAAAGACTCGCGGGAATAAGTGAGTCGCGTCAAGGAAAACATAAAGAAACCGGCGGACGAAATAAAAAAAAAATGAAGAAATAAGAAATTAAAAGAAACAAAGAAATCTCGGCAAACGTTCAACCGCAAGCATCGTAGCGATAACGCCTTGTATACGGAAACAAAAGTGCTCCTTTCACGCGTCTATTCATTCGACACTGCGGTACACACGCTGAGGGTTCACAGAAGCTCGTTTCTCTCTTCTCTCTCGTTTTATCGTTTTTCTCTCTCTCTCTCTCTTATTTTTTTCTCTCATTTCTTCATTCTCAGCATCACTTACGCTTTTCCTTCCATTCTCTGCTTCTCCCCCTCCCCTCACCACCGAACACCGCGTCTTCGTATTTTCCTTGTCGCTATCAAAAATTACTCCGGTACCTCCAGGGAGCCAGTCGAGAGTTTCCATCGAATAAACTTGCCTCGAGAAAAATCAGCAAGCGTTTTATTTTAACTTTTATTTCGTTTCTATTGTATTTGTTTGTTTTGTTTATTTTTTTATTTTTTTTTTCGTTCTCTTTTCAAGCCAAGGTGACTCGCATTTCGAGCGTCCGAGTCCCTCTGACGTTCGTTTCAAATAATTCTTAAACAATAATGAAAATAACCAACATATTTTACAAAATAAAAAAATTATAATTGAGTATTAAGAAGTAAATAATAATACGGCTACTTTTTGGAATTGTATTGTCATTACCAATATTTCCGAAAATTACGTTTCGTTCAATAGAAACATTTTTTTTTCGCTATTGCATTGTTACTGTTGTTCCCAAACGGAGTTTTTCTAAAATAATAATAATCATCGAATTAAATTATTATTATTATTGTTGTACCGTTCGTTTCGTCCGAATAATGGTAACCGTATTTTTTCATGCTTTATTATTATTATTCTGAAAAATCAATCATTTTTATCGTATTCGTATTTTTCATTAAACAAATTGTGATTTTTTTTTTTCTTCAATCATTGTTTTGGGAAAATTAATTTCATATAATAAAAATAATAACAATAATAATAATATTAATGATAACAAAGAGCTTTAAATAAACTCACACACACACACACACATACGCAGAATGAATATAAATACATAGATATAAATAAAGGTATAGGAGGGCGCAGTAAATATTCCGTACTCCAACGGTTTATTCACTCTCCACCTCTACGCTTCGCCTTTCACACGTCCGTTCATTCATGGCTTTGTACTACTGCCAGTAGCCTCGGAGCTGCCGTGGAGTTCTCGTGCAGCCTCAATCGGCTATCTCTGACATACTTTGTTTTTCCCTCGTTTTGTTTTTGTTTTTTTCTTTCTCATGTTTTTTTTGCTTCTTCATGAACCTTCTCCCTTCCCCTCTAGCTTTTGTACGATCGCACGCACGCTATATTCGCGAGCTTTTTTTTCGTCGCTTTTCCGCCTCTCATTGTAGTATTTACGGGTACGAAACCGAAGCTGTGTATTTTGTACGCACGCGCGCATGGATAAATATACGTTGCACGTTGTACCGGGAGAATATCGCCCGCCGTATAAACTGTAAAACGAGTTTAGCATATCAGCCTGAAATGAAATCATTGTTTTTTTATTTTTTTTTTGTTTCTTTTTTGTTTAGTTATTTGATTGTAGATATTTTTTACGTTAACAACCGCGGGTGGAAAACGTTTCTCGTTTTTTGTTTCGTTCGTTTTTTCATTTTTTTTTTCTTTTTTTTTTTTTTTTATTCTCTGCAATCTCGTTTTCCCGAAATTGAATTTCTATTCGGTTTTTAAAAATTGGCGATTCGACGTTTTTCACACGCAAGGTCACTCCCGCTCGTATCCGGGAATTGGAAATTGTCGGTTGTCAATTTTCAGTACGGAATTCACGTCGGTTATTTATTTAATCAAAAAGTGACAATGGAAATCTTTATTAATAGTAATTAAGAAAGATTTGAAAAGAACTGTTGAAATATTACGAAAGATTATGCAATAATTAAGTATTAATAAATCGTAAGAATAATTACGATGTAGTAATACTTAAATAATTAAGAATTATTAATCGCAAACAATTTTACGTAAAATTAAATTGTTAATTATAAAAGATTAAATCTTTTCGAAAGAAACCAAAACGCTGTTCGGATTTATAAAAATTTGGGAGACTATCGTTGACAATTTTCAGTGGATTGTGATTTTAAAGCTCGTTTGACGAGATTGGAAATTAGTGATGAAAAATTAGACATCGTAGCGTTTGGGTTTGTTTGGATATTTGCAATTCTTAATTCTTGTTTCTCAAATGAGTTATCGATTTCGTTTTTGTTTTTAAATTGATTGAATTCAATGGCAGCTAATTATTATTTTTTCGTCACATTTTGGATCACGTTATAATAATTTTCACAAATGTCTTTTCTTATTAACTCGTTTTGTTTCTCGTTTTCGTATTTGACGATTCGGATTTGCTTTTCGGTGGGACAACTCTCTCTCTCTCTTTTTTTCCGTTCTTTCGTCATCTCCGAAGCTTATTCTCACCTCGCAATTAGGTGTACGTGCCGCAACGATTGAGTCACGATCGTGACACGTAGCGGCCAGGCGCATTAGCGAACCGGCGGTAAAACCCGCAGCGACATCGATGTGCTCGCTCACACGCGATAAACAGAGTGGAGAATCGCCCGCGGAGGCAACCGACTCTCAGCAACGACTAGCGGAGTTAAAATATTCACGAAGCTTTGGGGCATTACGGATCAGTTGGAACTGAACAGCATCTTTTTTAATCCCCCTTTTTTTCCAATCCAGAATCATATCGAATTAAAAATGTCAACGATCTTTATTGGGTGAACTTGAAAACTGCTTTTTCCCTCGCCCCCCTCCCTTCCGCTATTTCGATCGAGCTGAAAATATGCACAATCATTGTTGTTTATATTATGAGAGAACCTACGAAGGGATTTTTGGCTAATGGAGATAGTTTTCGAGATATCGTATTTCAAAGCTGACGCCTTCCTCTCTGGCTTTTTCGAACTGCGCGAGCCGGAACATGGCTCGATATGTCAGATGGGCTTTTTGGGAATGTTTGGGTTAGTTTGGATTTGTTTGGGTTAGTTTGGGTTAGTTTGGGTTTGTTTGGGAATGTTTGGGTTAGTTTGGATTTGTTTGGGTTAGTTTGGGTTAGTTTGGGTTCGTTTAGGTTTGTTTGGGTTTGTTTAGATCTAAATTTATTTTCATTATTTTTATCTGAGTCTGTTTGGGTTAGTTTGGGTTAGTTTGGGTTTGTTTGGGTTTGTTTAGATCTGAATTCATTTTCTTTAGGTTTATCTGATCTTGTTTGGGCTTGTTTGGGATTGTTTGGGCCCGTTTATGATTATTGGAGTTTGAGCCTAGGGATTTGCGTGTTTTTTTGTTTGGGTTTGTTTAGGTTTGTTTGAGTTTATTCGGAATTGTTTGGGCTCGTTTGAATTTTCCTGGAATGTTTCGGGGTTGTTTGGACGCGATTGGGACGTTTGAGGTTTGTTCGGAGTCTTTCGGGTTTTTTCTCGCCGGTTTAGGATTGTTCGAGCTCGTTTAGGTTAGTTTTAATTCATTCCGGTTTGTTCGGGTTAGTTCGTTACACTAGGAGTGCAATAAAAAAAAATAATTTAAAAAATTCCATATTTCCCAAACAAAAAAAACGACAAAAATAATTACTGATCAGGAAATTATCAGTAGAATTTTGGAGCCGCAACCGCAGGAATATTTTTTTAAGAATTTCTATTAAAACTGCTGCAACGACTGGTGGCACCGCTGTGTCCGCGTTGAATTTAGTCTCACGGATATCGACACTCTTTAAGGGTCTCTGAGTGACTCGGTTTACCCCAACGTCTGAGAATAATGGCAGCAGCCAGTAACGCTGGAGCTCGAGGCGCATCGAAATTAGTGATAATAGTTGCGGCAGCGACACACCGCGTTCGTACCTATATATTAGACGTACACGCACAACGCTAGTCCCGACAAACGACTGCAACGACGAAGAGAGGACGATTAGGTGCAACGTGTCGACATTGCGCAATCCCCAACGAAGCGCTAGTAGACCGCGTTTTTTTTTTTTTTTACCTTCGTCCACATCCGGTACGAGTCGTTTCGAAAATCGCAGCGTGTGCGCGCGCACATACGCAAATCCACATATAAAAGTGCATAAATAAATGAAATGGATGAATAAATAAATTCATAGATTAATAAATACGTGAATTAATAAATTCATAGATTGATAAATACGTGAATTAATAAATTCATAGATTAATAAATACGTGAATTAATAAATTCAT
>JAPYZI010004986.1:0-11669 GCA_030523105.1 Ophioninae sp. A BG-2022a
AACGGAGAATGCGAACCGCTGCGCCGCCAGTATGAAAATCGTTTAACTGAATTTTCTTGATGGTCGATAAGATTTTGAGCTCTGGTGGTACATTTATGTAAAAAATTTCGAAAATCTATTTCTCCGCTATTTCTTCATCAAAATAGATGAAACAAAGCTCAAAATGTGTACTTTTAACCGCTTCAGAGGCTTATGCTCGGGAAATTTGTGAAAGTGCCATACGATGGATCGTAGCTCGCAATTGCTCCCATGGTAACTACAACCTGCACAATTATTTTCAAAATTTTGGTAAATGCCGAGCATGTTCCTCTCAGAGCGAGCGTCCTGCATATACACAATAAATTTCATTCAAAGCGGTTGAATTGTGTCGGAGAAATTAGATTTTAAAATTTCGATGTGGCTAGGAACGTGTTCGTCATTCCCTTAAATACATATATTTCACATTTTTATTATTTCCACATTTAAATTTTAACTAAATTATAGATTTTTATTATTTACACATATTAAATTTATATATATATATATTTAATCGATATTTTATAACTCCAAAGAGACGCACGAAATTCGCATGCACATGTAGGCGTACGGATGGAAACCGCGGGATCCTCGATGCACTGCGGAAGTTCACTCTCGCCTCCATCCCTCTTCGAGTCCTTTTTGGCTCCTGTGCTCTCCCAACCTCACACGGTCATGTTTATGCTGACGAAGTTAGACAGGAAGTGGTTAAACTCCTCGTGGTTCGCCAGCACATCAGATTTCACGTTCGGTATCCTGCCTCACGCCATATATTTTTGCAGCGTTTAAAGACCACCGTTTCTGGGCCGTCGAAGTTTCACGAAGAATGAAAGAAACTCTACGAGCTGTTTTGGGACAAACCGGAAATCGGTTGAAGACAGTGCCGATTTAGCACCTGGTGCTGTTGCGTGTCTATTGGATTTTTAAAATGTGTCAATTTTTCGACAGTTTTTAAATTCCCCAAGGAATCATATTCTGATAAAAGTAGAAATGGTATTGATACATTTTAAGGTATTTGATGGATATTAAAAAATATCACTGGGAACAAACAATACAAACTTCGCCATCAACTGCGTAAAGAATTCAAGATTTCGATTTAATTCCCGCTTGATGTAGCGTTGACTCTGACTACTGCAAACTCGAACTGCAATGTCTCGTGTCATTCCAGATAATTATAATTTTTGTTTAATTACTGCAACCCATCAAAATAATTAAATCCAATAATCAATCCGAAAATGGCCCATCCCAAAACCACATAAAAACAAAAATCCAAAAAGCCCTTTTATTCACGAAACTCTGGGGATTAATTTTTTGGGACGAGTATGATTTATTTCCATTAAATTATTACATTATTTCGTAAAATATCGTTTTCCTTGTCTATACATTATCTCTTCTACGAAATTCGTGTACAGACTCAGGGGTTTATATATATCAAACGTTTTCCTCAATTTAGCGAGTGGCTATTGGTACGAATGGACAAAAGGACACATTGAACCGTGCACAGAGGGAAAGCTCGGTACAGTTGCCGAACTATAGGACCAGGAAGAGGCTAGATACAGAACTAAGCTGTCGCTGGTTCTCCACGAGCCCCCGAAAACCCTGAGAGTAATTCGGCTGTGATGATGCTGTGTGCAGCAGCAGCTAGTCCCTGCTGGCACACGGAGATTCAGCCTGATAAATGGCACCTCTCCTTACCCCCTCTTCCCTTCTTCAACCCTGTGCAAACCCTGTGCTCGCTTCGTTCCGTTCGACTGTTCCATCGCGAGATTAACGACCCGCGTCTTCATCTTTCACCAAGATTTATCGTTCCATACCTCGGGTGCATCTATATCTTCGCGTTTACCCTACTACCGTACCATCTAGCGTTTATACACGCCGTAATTTACTAGCGTTTATACCACTCAAACTGGAACAAAATGGACCATCACGGACTTATATTCATGATTCCAATGACGCTGGAGTTTCGAACGTTCAAGTGCAAAGGCGCCAACCGGAAATTCGATGGAGCTTTGGTTGGGCCTAATAGAATTTTCGTACCTCTATTGGGACAAGTAAACCCTCAGTTGCTTCAAATCGCTGAAGTTTCATACTAAAAGCCATTTGAGGACGAGATTGATCGAACAATGGAAAACACGGTGGCCTGTATGTTATCTCGTCAATAGGATATGAAACGTATTAAACAGAAATTGGTGACTGTAAAAATGTAAAAAAGAAAATCAGAATGGAACCTTTCGAATGGAACCTTTCGAACGTTAATGCTAAAATGAATGAATGTTAATGTCAACATTTCATGTTGATGTCAAAATGAATGAATGTCAATGCCAAAATGTCAAAATGAACGAATATCAATGTCAAAATGTCAAAATTTCATATCAATGTCTGAATGAATGTCAATGTTATAATACACGTTTCTAATTTCAACATTTTCAAAATATCAAAATACACGTTTCCAATGTCAACATTCTCAAAATGTCAAAATACACGTTTCCAATGCTAATATTTTCAAAATGTCAAAATACACGTTACCAATGTCAACATTTTCAAAATGTTATTTCAAAGTTTCCAGTCGATGTTTTTCGGAGTCCATTTTGCTCCACCTTTCCAAGGCACTCTCACCCCTCCCCCTGCATCGCCCTCTCTCGTTGACTATTCAATATACAGATACGTATCCTGACATTCAATATATACGTATACCAGTCGCATTACTCTTTTCGGGATTATCTATACAGTACTTTACTATCGTTGGTTACACTGATATTTACGTTTGGCCATGTTGGTATGGAAGGAGAGAAACGACTCGGTGTATTCGTCTGTGTTTTGCTCATCCCGTGAGGAAAGCCAAGACTCCTGGCGTCGTGCCACTCGCATACACAATTACTATAGGTATATCGAATCATGTATTACGAACGAGAATCAGTATACTTTGGGTTGGTTTCGCGTACGTAGCAGTTTTGCAAATAGATAGATATTCGATGCTCCTCGACTCGGCGTTGTGCTTCCACGCCGGATTATAATTACTCGTAGCAGTTCCACGTACGTTACGTCGCTACGTGAACACGCAGATATTATTTCATTTTCTTCCACCGCAGGAAGTGTGCAATCTTTTCTTTTACATTTCTTTACCTTTTTTTTTTTAAACCGGAAATGATGAGAAAAAGCAAAGAAATTTCTTTGAAAAAATGTGTAAATAAAATTTCAAAAGTCAATTATAAAAATATATATGAATATATAAAAATCACATTATTCACAAGTAACGAAATTGGAAAATGAATTTTTTTTATATTTTTGAAAAAATCTGCGCATGATTCCAGTGGTTATAAAAATAAGTATTTATAATAGATCAATATTACGAGAATTCTATATATAATAATAATAATAATAATAATAATGATAATATTAACATTATTATAAGACTTAATACTTCAATATGTCACATTGTATATTTATAATTATTATAAATATATAATACTATCTATAAAAGTATCGGATCTTACAATAATGTTAATATAACGATAATATAATATTATTATTATCAATAATCATAATAATAATATTATATAGTATTCTCTATATAATAAATAATTAATATTGATTAATTATTTATTCATTATTCGTAGCATTTATTCTCAAATGATTAAAAATGATTGAACATTTTTTTGAACTGTTAAAAATTATTTATTAAAAAATTCTCAGCAAACGCTTTGAAGTTTGAGGATACAGTTGGGATATTTATTTTTCTAATTGCTGATAGAAAATTGAAAATTAGATATAAAGGCAAGTTTCGATAGTTTTATTTAATGACAGGGAAAAAAATGGAACGTTTCTCCATTGCATCCCTTTCGGTCGACGAACGTATATATACGAAAGGAACCAAAGGGGGTTGCTGCTTGCAATGTCAAGGCCACTAGGGTGAAGTGTATATTACAAAGGGAGCGTCACTCCCTCGCGGTAGCAGGAAGCTGGTAACGAAAAGG
Organism: Ophioninae sp. A BG-2022a; assembly: GCA_030523105.1. NCBI lineage: Eukaryota > Metazoa > Arthropoda > Insecta > Hymenoptera > Ichneumonidae > Ophioninae sp. A BG-2022a. The sequence goes on from JAPYZI010004986.1 coordinate 3,990, forward strand.
AGAGCCACCGAGGGAGAGAGACAAGGATAGAAATGGGAGAAAGCCCTGCTGGTCCAGCATCGATCGGGGCACCCACCCACCCTTACAAGCGTGTCGAGCCATATGGGCTTCAAGTTTGCACCATTCGAATGCAACGAAAATCAATTATTTTTTTCATCACTCAATTCTCTTTTTTGGCCGACGTTGAGTTTGAAAATTGTTTCAACTTTAATAATTATCATTATTAAACATTAGCGATTTCAATATGAAAAAAATACTTTTGTATAGGGTTGAAACAAGAGAATTGGAAATTTACAAATTGATACGACAAAACAGGAATAAATAAAAAAAAAAAAAATAATCGGAGGCCATTTTCAGGGAAAGTCACTAAACTGGACAATTACCCAATATTCGCGATTTTTTTCGTACTCTGTAAGTTAATTTAAAGACCACGATTCTCTAAGATTTTCGAATTTCCAAAAATCGGCTGTGCTGGACTTTAAAAAATTCAAATTTTACTACTTTCTCATCAGATTTTTCAAAAAGATACCTTTTTATTAAGAAAAAAATGAAATCTTAATTTTTTAAGGCAGGTTTCTACTCTAAAAATTTGAAAACGAAACTTTTTTTTTTACATATTCTTTTGTAGTAAATATGCTTTAAAAAAAGAACAAAAAATAATTGAAAAATAAGATAGTTTTTTGCGAAATTTGAGGTTTTGAAAATTGTTTTAAAAAAATGTCATTGTTCAAATTTTCAAAGTAGAACCCCACCTTAAAAAATGAAGATTTCATGCAAATTTTCTTCTCTGCATAAAGAACTGGCAATTCTGTTGCTGAATTTTGTAATCGAATAATAATGGGATGATGAAAAAGGAAAAGGAAAAAAATCATAAAAGCCGTGGTTCTCGCGCTCGTTAGCGCGATGTAATGAGATAATAAGGCGTTTATAGTTGAGATTATGTATACCCGGGAGACATATCGAGATGTGAGATCTATCAAGGGGATTTATAGACATGGAGATTCGAACCAATTCGAAATGTCGAGGCTCCCCGGAGAAAGAAAAAGACAATGAAAAAAAAAAAAATTGAAAAAAAAACAAAAGAGTGAGAGAGAGGCAAAAAGAAGAAAAATAAGGAGAAAAAAAATAATCGAAAGTTCCCGCGATCTTTGCGCACTTTAGGATCACGAACGTTATACACATTGGATTATAAACGAACGAGAGACTCATGGAAAATTGTGATGCAATATGGCGTGGAAAGGTTTTATATGCTATATACATACGTAGATACAGACTGCTACCGAAAGACCACACAATCACGCGAGATCGAGAGATTCAAGAGGTTCACCATTATCCGCTCTCCAGCGCATACAGGACCTTCCATTTCGATTTTTCGTTCCTCCTCGAATTCTATTTTTTAATCATTATTATTTTTATTCTTCTTCTTCTTCATCATTCAATATTTAATAAATCGATAAATCCCTTCGGTTCCATAAAGACAGCTATTTTTTTTTTTTTTAATCTCGAAATATATTTCCATTTATCAAAAATTCTTTTTGACATAAAAAATGGACAATGTGGAAAATAAAAAATATCAAAAAAATTGAAAATAAAAAACGAAATCAATATCGATCCGATGCAATCTGTCATCACGAGTTACATCACGATCTATTTCCTCTATACCCAACTTTTCAAAAATTCACGAAATAAAAACATTACCACTGAGGCGAAGAGAGAATGATGATTTTATCGAAACCAATGATGATTGTTCCAATACTTTACCAACCCAAAACGTTGGTGACGCAATTGGACTCCGAAGGATACAAAAATATTTTTTTATAGGAACGAGGCTGCGTTTTTATGGCTAGTAAACTAGAGACGAAGAAGCCCATACGTGTTAAATGTTTATATAAGACTGGTACTTGTAACTCATGCTTCGTAGTCTCACATCTCTACAGCAATTGGGAGATGTGTAGACGGAGGCGAGGCGCCGCGTAGGCAGGTGTAAATCAGCGAACACCCACGCGGATAAAGTCGTGTCGATTCTATATATATTTACGAGCGTTCTGTGCCCTCGTAGAGAAAACACATGTACGTGTACACGAATATACGAAAACGTGTACGTACTTGGTTAATCTTACAAAGAGCACGACTATCCCATTGTGCGTGCCCCAGAGATGTGCGAGCACGTACCGCGAGAATTGCGCAAAACCGGGAAAGGTTCCATCGTTTTTTTTTTTTTTTTTATCTTTTTCTTTTAGTTTTTTGGTTTTTTGTTTATTCAAGTATGCTACGTGTGCACTTAAATGCTCGTGATAATCATCGCAACAAAGACGCGGGGCCTCATTTGATATTGTAATTTGAGCAATTCGTGGATCAATTTTTAATGCCCAAGGGAATTTTCGAAACGCGAAGAGAAAATCTCGAAAATTCTTTATAAACTGAAAAATCAAAGATTTGATACTCGCTTTGGATCAAAGTTCTCAGAGGATCGAAAAAATCATTGAAATCGTAAAAAATGTTTTTTTCCGAGACACGATGTAAATTTTGGAGTCTCAGAAGTTTGGTTTTAAAAACTTGTACGCCTTTTATTCCTTACATAATTTTTTTATAACAAAAACTACGGAATTGATGTTTTAATTAGCTTTTCACGTGACTGGTCATTCGAGACGAACTTTGAGTCTCGTAACGTCGAAATCAAAGTGCAAAATTGAATTTTCGAATTTTCGTTTCGTGCGTGAAATCACGAAGAACTTCCTTGTCGCTGAGTGTAAAAAACATAATGGAAAAAGGCAAAAAGCGCGTGGGTTTGAGCCCCGAGAAAGCAGCAAGGGATCGTTTGTACAATTCCACTTACATACTTGGCTCGCATAATATCCCAGACGCACAGAGACATAAATTATTATGATTTTCCATTGGCCCGTGAGTCGGTACGAATGAAGAGAGAAAAATGCAAAAGTTACGGGCCAGGAGAGAGAGAGAGAGAGAGAGAGAGAGAAAGAGGGAGACAGAGATGATGATGATAAAGTTCATTATGGCCTAGTACAACTATCGGACAACATTATAATAATAACAGATTGATAAATATTACAAAAATATAGAAATAAAAAATAAAAGAATAACACAATGATAATAATAAAAATAATAGAAAAAAATAGAATATATTGAATAAACATAACGAAATAATAATACACAAGTGCTTATCTAAAGTTATAAACAATTATATAAATGAGGAAAACAAGAAAGAGATAAATAATGATGCTAGATTTTATTATGCCCTGGTCAAAAAACTTTCGGGCATTTTGGGATGAAACAATAATAGTAACAAAATAAAGATATAAAGTTTAACAAAGTAATAACTAAACAATAATATAACAAAAATACGAAAAAACGCAATTTTAACCAAAATAACCAAAAATCGTAAAAGCGTTCAAAATATTCTAAGTTTAAATGTAGGACTTCAGTAAAAGTGGACAACTCATAATTTATAATAAACTTAAAAATAAATTGAAAATAAAAAATACCGAAGTGATTTAAGAAATAATTAAAAACTAGGAATAGAGCTTACCTCTGGCAACAGAATATAAACTAATTAATCAGAAAGACAACAAATAAAGAATCACAAGGAAAAACACGAAAAAAGAAAAAAATTAAAAAGAGAAAAATGGAGTCACGAGATGTCGAAAAAGAGAAATAGAAAAAAGAACGAAAAAGGATAAAGGTTCGATAGGATTCTCGATGCTTGATATTTTTGTTCGTATATTGTTTTTACTGTTATCTCAACAATTTTATGAACGATGATAATAAAAATCATGTTCTACGGTGGAGAAACGATTTTCTCCGGCAATTCGACTCTCGTTATAGCATATTATTGCGGTCTATTCACATCATACCGCGTACCAACAGTATAAAATATAAATCTTATATATATTCCGAACTCTCTCGTTTCGGTGGCTTACATTGCCCAACCTGTACAGTTATATCTCTTTTCTTTCCTGGCCTGACTGCGCGAAGCCTTTCTCCCGGTTGCTAAATCGGCGTACGTTCGTTTACGCGATTGGCCTCTCGAAACCCGCCTCAAAAGATCGCAAACTTTTGACAAAATTCATTTGCCTCTCCTTCGTCGTTTCTGCAAATTTCGAGTTTTTTTTTTTCCTCAAAATAGATTTTATCCGCCCGAAATTCGATAAACATCGTATTATTTAGATTTGGTATCGAGCGATTGATTAAGCTAAGTTTCGAATTATACATTTATACATCTTAACGATTAATTAATTACCAATCATTGAAAAACTCGTTGTATATTGAGGTTTTGAAAAAAAAAAATCGTAAAATAATGAAAACGAGGAAATTCATGTGTATTTCTATTTTATTTTTTTCAAATTCAATTTTAACAAAATTCATTCTTATTCAACTGATTTTCGTAGCCCAAATCCACGAAAGAAAATTCAGGAAATGTAGGTAAATTATTTTCATATTTCTAGATCTAACTGCTTAAAATTATCATTAAAATTTGTATGTAAAAAAAATGTAATTTAAACGACGAGCTTTTATTTGATGTCCCAAAAAGTTGAAAATAATGTTTAATCTTAGTTACTTATATACGGGTAAAAATAAATAAGTAAATAAAGTATAATAATGATAACAATAATAATGAATCATGTATGATAATAATACGAATAAATTATTTATACATAATTAGAAAACAGAATTGAATTCGTACGAATAAGGCAAATGTTTCCGTCGTTATTGACAATCAAACATTTTATAGTTATGAAGTATTAATTTATCCGTAGCTTATTACATTATATTTACATTTCTTTATCATACTAATTAGCTTTTTTGTTCGAACGCTGATGGCTCGTTCGATTTTAGCATTTGAGGCAAACCGTTTCGAGCTTTTACCTTCACGATCCCGAAATCCCTTGGATTACCGGGTCTCTCGTGGGGGTTAGATACTTGGGTACCGGAGGCCCTCGTCTTCTCACCCTCGACGGAAACTGCGGGACTTTGATAAAACTGGATTTTCGAAAGTTTGCCCGGGCACTCGGAAAGTTTGGAACTATACGTAGAGACACGTGCAAACGTATAGCAATGGCTTCCGTAGAGCTCAAATTTTCATCGCCGACGTTAAATCCTTTCTATAGTCCTCGAAATCGCGGGATTAACGGATATAGCATTAACCTCGAGGAGCTTGAACAATCTGGTTGCTCACTACCGGCGTGAGCAATCTCAAGGTTAAGCTGTCGATCTGTCAGCTTCAATGATATTTCGAATGGTCATTTTTTGGCTTCCAATAGACCCAATAGACCCAATTTGGGCTTCCAATCGACGCAAGAGACCCAATAAATCAAATAGACCCAATAAACCCAATAGACTCAATAAATCCAATAAACCCAATAGACCTAATTTGCACTTCCAACGAACTTAATCGACCCACCTTCACTCAAATATCCACCAATCCCCAATATGAAAAAACTGTCAATCGAGTCTTCAAAATTACAGCGAAATTTTTTTTCAATTCTTTATTTTCGTATCCAAAATCCAATTTTGTAGACCTAGAATATCAACAGCCAAACGAGGTTTCTGATAAACGCCGCTTTACATTCGTAGCCTCCGATCACCGAAACCAAAGTTTCCCAAAGAAAAAATGATTCTCCACGATCCCCAAAAGCCAACAGTATCCAGTTCCTCCTACGTATACTGATCAGTCCGTTTTAATTCTGTTCAGGAATCTCTCCGTTCGCGGGTGGCGATGGATTTCACAGGAAGCGTCGGTAGGATAGTGGAGGATCCAAAGGAGGCGAAAGATATAGCTGAAAGCGAGGGTATTACTTGGCGAAGAAGATGGCGCCCGTTTTCCAGGCAACGACCGGGAGCTTCGACACTGGTAGGATTGCACGGTCTCGACCGTGGTATTCACGTGTTACAACCGTGGTTTCACAGCAACCTCAACAGGGAGGTCGCAGCGGCCATTATCAAAGAACACGGTACCGTCGACGGGTGAGTTGAATTTCGATTTGTTGTTTTTTTTCTCTCTCTCTCTCTCTTTCACCTCCCTCCAGCTCTTCCCACCACTTTCAACCCAGCAACCAACCTCTCCTTCACCCTTCCCCCAAGCGTTTCTTCATTCGTATTTGACTGACTTCCCTTTTACATTCGAAATCGTAAAATAGATCGTAATTACGTATTTTAATGCCACAATGTTTTATGCGATCGTGTTTCAACTCTGGCGAACGGGTAACTGGGCGATACCGAACGGGGGGATGGGGAAGGGGCCTCGAGGGGTGGGGAGAAGGGAAAGCTCATAGGAAATGTGGAAAGTAAAAGAGAATATAATGAATAATGACACGTGAACCAATGGTATCGAGGGAGTGAGCACGAATACACGTAACCGGTCCGGAGAGTTTACGATCTCTCAATCACGTACATAAAAGAGCTTCGAGCTTACCCGGCGTCCTCAGCTGTATATCATACAGACATTATACAGCGCACTCCTATGTTCTTCGTGTATGAGCTCCAGTGTGGTTAAAAAACATGTGTGTGTATATATATATATATATATAACAATTATTAACAATACATTTGTTATATATAATTGTTATATATATAAAGATTATGTATATGTATATGCATATATATAAAATTCGTATATATATGAAAAGTACGTATTAAATAAATAAATTAATTAATTAAATTCAAGACTTGTATCGTAAGGTTACTTTGAATCTGCAATTCCACTTGTATGCATTGGATCTCACTCTTCGATCTTGATTTATTTCAGAGACGAACTTAAAAACGATTTTTTGAAATGTTTACAGCAGCGAAACGAACAGTGTTTAACTTTGACTGTAGATTATAGATATTGTTTCAAGAAAACATCTGGTATGTTTAAACAGAAAGCATTTGTAGTGTTCGAAAAATAGATATTTCAAATTTCTCCTTCGATAAATTGTTTTAATTTTAATTTTATTTTGGTAAAGATTAAAAAATGCGTCCAATAAAATAAGTAAATTAAATAAAATTGTTCAATAAAATGTAATGAAGAAATAGAATGATAAAGTAAAATATTAAAATCAAACAATAACATTAAATTACATTACAATTAATTTTTTCAAAAATAAAATGTATGTGAAGTAATTTTGGCAATTTTTAAATTTAATATACGTTGAGTTTTTATGTGAAGATAATTCCTTCTGAAAATGATGATGACTGGTTAGAATCGGTCGATGTAGTTTCAGAGATAAAAATATTCTAGCCATTGTAATACAAATTTAAAAAACAAAAAATGCTTTTGCGGAAAAGCAATCGTTGAGTTTTAACTTTTGAAGAACGGCTCGAAGATTTCTTCATTGCTCCGGAATGATAATAATTAAGTATTTTATCGACTCGGAGTACACAAAGAAGAAACGACGGGCTCGAACAGTGAAATTACGTGGGGTGATTTTATGCATTTCAAGGCGCGTCTTTCGTTAGGGGATCGAGCACGCTCGTGAGTCTCGCTTCAACCTTAACAGCCGGCCTCGATCGTTAAATTATTATTTATTCTTCATTCTTTTTACCCACACATTACAACGGTATTGCCAAATTACAGTGATTTGCATTACGACCATTCCCCCCCCCCCCCCCCCCCCCCCCCCCCCCCCCCCCCCCCCCTCCCCCCCCCCCCCCCCCCCCCCCCTCCCCCCCCCCCCCCCCCCC
>JAPYZI010004987.1:0-19345 GCA_030523105.1 Ophioninae sp. A BG-2022a
CAAAAACCCGGGCATATTCGTAATCAGCGGAAAATTTCCGATCAAATACACCCTTTTAATACTTAAAAAACGGAAAAAAAATTTTTTCGACCTCCCAGGTCCATTTTGCCGGAATCTCAAAAATCACGATATTTCAAAACGACGTAGAGTGAGCTTCTCGAAGGCGATCGGGATACATTTGGTGAGTCTGGAAAAGATTTTTGCCTGACTTAAACAATGGCGTTGGATTCGTATCGATATCTCGTATAGTTTTCCCGGAGAGTCCGCTCGAAAAATCGCTAAAAAAAACGCAAAGGGGTATGTATGGAAAAAATGGCAAAAATCGATGGTCCAACTTTGAAATTCTGCCAAAAATTGAAAAATCATCGGATTTTAATGATTAAAAAAGCATTTTGAAGAGAAAATCATAACCAAGAGATTGAGCGAAAAGTGGAATGCCAAATCCCAAAGGAAAAGAAGTTATCGATGATTTAGTGAAAGAATGTATCTTGCCCAAAAATCGAAAAAAATTTTTGATTTTTAATATTTTTTTTATAGGTTCTTTATGATGTAATTTGTTCCCCTGAACACGAATCTACTATTAATTTCCCCAAAAACCCAAAATTTCTATGAAAAAATCGTAAAAAACACATTAAAACATGTTTTTCTTTGGTTCGTTCCGTGCTTTCGACAAAAATTCTATGATATTCGTAATCAGTATAAAATTTCCGATCAAATAGATCCTTTCAAGAATTCAAAAATGGAAAAAAAAATGTTTTCGTACTTCCGGGCCGTTTTTCCAGAATCTCAAAAATCACGATACTTCAAAAGACCGTAGAGTAAGCTCTTTATATGCTATGGATATTCAATGGGAGGGTTTGGAAAAGGTTTTTGCCTAGCTTAACTAATGGCGTTGGATTCGTATCGATATGTTTAATAGTTTTCCTGGAAAGGTCACTTGAAAAATCGCAAAAAAAGAGGCAAAGGGGTATGTATGGGAAAATTTGCAAAAATCGATGGTCCAACTTTAAAATTCTGCAAAAAATTAAAAAATCATCAGATTTTTATGATTAAAAAAGCATTTTGAAGAGAAAATCATAACGAAAAGATTGAGCGCAAAGTGGAGCGCCAAATCCCAAAGGAAACAAAGTTATCCATGATTTAGTGAAACAACTTTTTATCCCCGAAAATCGAAAAAAATTTTGGATTTTAAATATTTTTTTATTGGTACATTTGAATGTAACTCTGTCCCCTAAACACGAATATACCATTTATTTTCCCGAAAACCCAAAATTTCGAGGGAAAAATGTCGAAAAGGTATCCCCGAAAGGTTTTTCGCATTTTCCCAGTCTAATTTTGCACTTATCGATTGACACACACACGTATACGTGTGACACGCGTACACAAACATACGCGTCCACGTTCAGCGCTCGACAATTGTCCCGCCTCAATTCGTCGTCCGAAAAGTCGAGACTTCTCGGCAGAATCCCCTAATTGATGATACTAATAAAAAAACTTTTATTTCTCGATGATGAGTGACGCGTCGTCAAGAGCGCGCGAAGAGACCGATCGAAAAGCGACGGCCCGAGGTACAAATTATACGGAATATGAAATTGAGATTGTGACACGTACCTCTCGAGTACGCGTCACTCATCGTCGGGTCTGACGTTACTAGCGCATCCACCCGATCCACAATCTTTGGTTATACCGAGACCGGATCCTCCGCTCGGAGTAAATTTCGCGCGAGCCCAAACGAATAAGACTGTACAGTGGTGGAAAAACATAACCGTTGGGTGATCGCCAACGAGGCTCGCGAGCCTGTTACCGCCTCGCTCTTCCATCCCACCGATGTCGTGAAATTAATTTTTATGCGTTTCTCCTTACCACGGGACCCAGATTCCTATCTAAAGTGGTCCCACGTGTAAAACTGACGGGGGGGAGGAGGAGAGGGTCCAGACGGACGAATAAAACGCAGCCGGAGAAACAGCAAGAGACAAAGAAAGAAACGGAGAAACAAAGAGACGAAAAAGAAGAGAGGGAGGGATGAGGTAACAAAGAGAGACAAAGAGTAACATTAAAGAGAGACGTAGATAGAAATGGCCCTTTACACATATAGGAACGCGTTGAAATTTTACGATCGGTTTCGGAACACACGATCCACAATATACGTTTCCGTCTCCCTATCTCTCTTTCATATTTTTTTTGTTCGAATATTCCCCTGCGCTCGCCGGATATCTCGCGAGATCGAGATAACGCCCGATTTATAATTTTTGTGCGGCGCGATGTTTCTCCTCTCTCTCTCTCTCTCTATGTATCTTTTTTATCACTCGCGAAGCCGGGGAACAAAAATTCGAGGAGACTTCGGCCGCGAGCACCTACCGCCTCGCGATCCGATGTTTCAACGCTCTCGCAACGATGGGATTATAATAATCCGGATGACGATTAACGCACCACCGAAAGAGGGCGAGAAAAAGAAACGAGAGAATCCCGGAGAGCGCGCGAGGGGCGAAGGGATAGAAATCCAAGCGGGATAAAAAGTCGAGAGACCATTAAAATATTTCGGATGACGGAAAATTCCGCCTCCTGTTTTTCGCTGTTGCTATTTCGCGAAAAGCTCGACTACAGTCGCGACCTTTTATCGCGATTATTCCACGACTTTTGTACGCTTTTGTACCAACTTTTGGACGCGAACCCGTTCGACGACCACCCACGTCCAACAGGTGCTAATTGCGACTTATCGGGTACGCGTCCAGTTTTAGCGGACTTCCTCGCACCCCCGTCGAAAATTATTCTTTTTTGCTTTCCAGTCTATTGCTTTTTCCGATAAGGGCATTGTTCCGATCGTCAGCCGTTCGACTCTGATCTCCGATCGTCCAATCGGGGAGTCGATTCGGGTCTTCGGTCAATTCCCAATCGGTCAATTTCTCTCTCAAGGGAATTCGTAATTCACTCGAATTCTCGTTTCGTACATTTTTATAAATCCATTTCGTAAACAGCGATTCAACATGTGTAAAAACGGACTCTCGACTGCAACGTTCAATTATTGAAATTAAAATTTGTCCCGAATACGTAAATTTAATATTTACACATTTATTTACGTATCGCGCGATAAAAGATAACAAATGCAAAAAATAGTCGAACGTTCTACAATATTATCCAATTAATTAGGCAATCGAATAATATTGTAAAACGGTCGCACATATTTTTACTAATTCGTACACGAATAAATAAACTGAGAATAGACAAAAATACACCCACTCCGCGTTATTATTAAACTAATGAATCGCATCAACGTTCGATGTATCACTAATATGGAATCGATATTCGTGTGTCGCTAATTAATTATACACGATAATTATTTCATGAATAATTGTACGCGCCGATAATCAATGATAAATAACGATGCGACAAATATGACTCGAGACACTACAGGAAATGTCGGCCGGAGCACGTGGGGATAAAAGTCGGGTCAATTTGACGTCTGATCCCGCGTGTGCGTGCATACACGCCCGGTATAAACGCGGAGCTCGCGAGCAACGAGCGACGACGGTGAATCATGAGCGAGCGAGCGTCGGGGCGGCGGGTCCTTCGACCCGATGACCGGATCCTTATCGTCCAACTGTATACGCGTACGTATTTAAACGCCCCTATGTATAGAGATATTTTTTGCATCGAGTCGAGACAAGTTTCGAGTCCTTTCCGAAAGACGCGTATTGAAAATCAGGAAACTGATTTTATCGATCCTTCAGCCCTAACACCTGAATACATATATATGTATTAAAAGTTAAGGAACGGGACGACCTTTGTCATCGCTGAGAGTCGTTCTTTTGCGAGTGTAGCTCATTCGCCGGACGGCGGAAAAATAATCTAAAACGGGTTTTCTCGATACCGGGATATCAAAGAGGGAACAGCGGGAAAAAGAAGGGTAGCACGGGGGGAACTCGACCTCGACGATTTCCGGTGTGTAGTCCGATCCGATTGAACGACGTGGGAAAGAGAAAAGTAGTATAGCAAGAACAAACGGATATATACGTGTACACACCGGGGTAATAATATTCAAGGCGAGCGTCCTTACTCGCTTCCTTTCGTGGGCGCCTTCAAGGGAAGAGAGAATAAAAGAGGAGGACGCGACCAGAGAAAGAAGGTAACCAACGATCCTCGCGTTATGCGGTCTCCGAGCATCTGCGTGCGGTTTACCGAACTCAAGATTCCCGGGAATCTCTGTCTCGCGTTGCCCGGGCTCGTTTTTCATTTTTCATTTTTGTTTTTTCGTTCTTCTTTCGCTTCTCGAGCTTTTTTTAAATTTTCAATCGATTTTTGTTCCTTTGGGAGACGCATGAAACGTCGAGTCATCCAACAGCGGATGAAAACGTAAACAAAAATCGTGCGAGGTCTTGAACTCGATTTTGATTTTCTTTAATTTTTGGATTATTTAATTATTTATATTTTTATTTCCTGGAACGCGTACAGAATTTTATTCAACCGTGAAGAAAGTAAATTTAAATATGACACGAACTCCCGGACGCTGTCGGTTCTCTTTTCAGCGAATATGCTTTTAAAACTTTAATATCGATCTACGGCGGCTAAGAGGATTTAAAAAATCGTCATAACCTCCGAACACCGACTCGTCGCAACGGCCTTCCGCGGATAACGTATCATCGATCGAAAGGAGACAGCCGAGACGACTCGGATGTGTCACCGCGCGGCTATTTCCGATGTGAATGCGAATCTTAGCGGGCTAGTGAATCTTAGCGGGCTATTTCCGATACACCGTCAGACACCGACTCGAAACGATTCGCTCATCGGCGTTCGGATGTTGGCATATTTTAATGCCAATCGCTAATGTACGCTTCAGGTGGAAATTTCAACTATCGATTTTCGTCCCGAACGTTCCGCATTATGCAAAGCCATTTCCAGTCTACGATACTCGTATCTTCGTCTCATTAATACGTTATAACAAAATTGTAATATTATTGGACACGGTACACGGTAATTGTACATTATGGCGGTACCTATTATCCAAATTTATTCAATCGTACCTAATTAATTATATACGTGGAAACAGATGTATTTTTGCGACACGCGCGATACATCGCGCGTCGGTGTATTACCGGCACCTTCTCTCGTTTAAACGTTTCAATTAATTCCTCGTTACACTTTTGTTACGGTAAAAATATTTTTGTCCCAACAAAAATTGGTACGATGCGCGTTTGTATTCATTTTCTGTAAATACTCGTCGCGCGCCTCCCACGAACGAGCCATACGCGAAAAAAAAAAAAAAAAGCGCGGTCAGTCTTGTTCCGTCGAGTACGAGCCTCGGTGTTCGCTTTTTTCACCGCAGCGTTGCCACGGCCGAATATCGGCGATAACATTTTCGCCGCGGCAAGTGCCAGTCCGCGCGTTCGGAACGACAACGTTCCATTAAGAATAAATTTTCATCGCAACGAGTTCTCGATAACCGAAACGTCAATGAGGAATCATGGGTTTTCGGTTCCATTAACGGGTCGTTTTTTTTTATGATCCGGAGACAGGGCAGACCTGCAAAATCCCACTCGTATCCTCTTTTATAGCCCAGACTTTTTTCACCATAACTCGGCTAACTTTTTCAACTTTTTACAAAATCCCCTCTTCGAGTTAACGCATCAACGGACGCGATACAAATTCAGAGAGACCAACAACGCTGCACGCAACAACGAAGCAACGAAACGGCAAAAACTTTGGACGCTTCGAGCTAACGACTTTTTTGTGGTCTGCCCTCGCCGTCTTGCCCCTCGAAGCAGTATCGGCGCGGTCTCGTTTCACCGGTCGATCTTTTTGCACCTGGCGATCGAGGCTCGCCCGCGGATCAGCGTCGCTCGTCGAAGCGTCGATCGAGGCGATAGACAGCGCCCCGACGCTCCGGGATCTCGGAGGATCGGCGAAACGATTTTCCATCGGTCCGGAGTGCGTCGGCTCCGCGCGCATCGAACCGCAGTGAAACGACAACCGTGATCGGACCGAGGGAGAAACAGGTAGAGAAGAACGAGGGAATAAAGAGTCGCTGAATATGCAAAGGATCGGCCGCCCATTGACGCCGGCGAAACTCATTTTCATAAATTATATTAATTCGCCGCGGCGCGACGCTCGCGATTCTCGAGAGCTTCGTCCCTCTCGCTCCTCCGTCCTTCCTCTTCCCTCCCCTTCCTCGCGCCACTCTCGATTCCTCCTTCTCCCGTCGATCCGCGACCCGCGATCCGTACTTCCGTATCCGCGAAATATGGCCTTTGCCGTTCGCGAATACCGGTCTCTCGCTCTCCGGCGATGCCCCTCTCGGAAGATCATCCTCCCACTGACCCACTCCGGGTTGTCGATTCGTGACGATTCGTTCGTCGGAATACTCCGTAAGCGTTACGTCGCGTCACCGACCAACGTTACTCGATTTCTTTCGATCAAAATTCCGAGTCCGAGGTTCGAAAAAAAAGAACGTTAAACGTCCGATTACCCCGAAAGTATCGTTTCGCCTCCGGTACGCGGTAAGACCTCGTGTACCGCGAACGAGCTCTACTCTTGCCCCTCGGACGGAACGTACGACGCGCGTAAACGTACACGCGCGTGTCCCGAATTCCTGCCTTATTTTTCAATACGACCGTACATCCGGAGACAGACGAGTCGCGTCCAGTTCCCAAACGTTGCCGCTTATTTTTTCTTTTTTCTTCGTTCTCCTTCGCCTTTCTCGCGTGGGCCCGCACACGCGCGAAATTCCGCAGCGATGCTCGAACGATCGAGCGAGGAGTCCGGCGAGGGGCGGAGGGGCGAAGGGGTGCGCGCTGATCTCGCCACGGGGTATATAATCCGCAAGGATCAGCCGCTCCCCCCCCCCCTCCCTCTCCCTCGGCAAGGATCGGTTGTACATTCGCAGCGGTGAATCTGCACGCGAGAAAATAATGTGAGAACGATTTCAACCCGGGCGCGTCATTATCCCGATCTTTCGCTCTCTTCGAATCTCGCTCTCCGTTGGCGTTCCCCCTCCAGGCCTCGCGAGGAGCCCTCAACGCGGGCCCTCCCCGCCCGATCTCGCCGGTTTCTTCGAGCGGCGATCACCTCTCGCGTATTCTCCGTACGGGAACGGGGGGGGGGGGGGGGGGCCCCCCCCCCGGGCCCCTGCGGGAGAGCCGCGGTCTCTTCGAGAGAGACCTCTCGCTCTCGATCGATCGATCCGTCGAGCCGATTTCGTCCGAGGCGCGCGCGGCCGGTCGAGGGACCGCGCAAAGCCCGCAATTACTATCCGCATTATCTCGGCGTATCGTGCGCGCTATATGCAGCGTGGGTGTAGCTATAATCCGGGGATCGTGTCGAACTTTCGAGGCGATCTAACACCCGTCCCCCCCCCCCCCCCCCAACTCCCTCGTGTATATATATTCGTATATTTTCGGACGCACACCCGCACGCGCGCGTGTACGCGCGCAGGGGTGTAGGTGCGTACAGGGATTTTATATATATATCGGCAGCCTTTGTATCGTTCCAGTTGGTGGTAGGTATATTTGGTATTCGCATCGACTGGCAGAGGCAACCCCGAGGGCGCGAACTCGGAACAAATAATACGGGCAACTCTCTATCCCTGCTCGCATCACCGCTCTTTCCTCCGACTCTCTCTCTCTCTCTCTCTCGCTTCCTCCTCTTTATTCTTCTTGCCTCGCCTTACCTGTGCGCCCCGTTCTTTTTTCACTCTCTTAAGAGACGAGCTCACGATCGGCCCTTCGACCCGTCGCGATCGAAATCGATCGGAGAGGGGGGGGGGGGGGGGGGGGGGCGGCCCCCGGGGGGCCACCGCGCCCCCACGACGAACAATACCGCGTCTGTAAGGGCACACGAATACTCGAGTATTTGTTTCGCGTACGTATAGTTTGGACGACGAGTCGCGCGAGCCTCGCATCGGAGGTACCGCGATATCGTTTCCCGCGCATCTGTAACCCTAACATAACGAGGCTCTCCGACTCATCGTTGTTTCGCGTTGATCGCTCGTCCCGAATCGATATCGTCTACGCGGCGAGGCCAGGAGTATCCCGCGAGGCGATGAATTCCGGGGTTCTCGGGGACCGTCCCGTCCCCCGATGTACACTCGAGTCGAAACCGGCCTTCGGTCCGATACCGCTTTTCCCGCTCCGCTCTGGTTCTCGACGAATTACCCGGTCGCCGTTGGGATTTTCCGGCAAGAGGGTGGCTCACCGGCCGGTGGAACCCGGTTCCACCCTGGACGAATCAAGGACAAATTTTGTTTCTCCGCCCCTGCTGACGCTTCGAACTTTTTTCCCGTACCATTGCCATTGTCGACGCTGATCCGGACGTATCGAAACGACCGAACGATTATTTTTTACGGTCGCGTTCGCCGTCTCGAGTAATGATCGATTCGTAAAAACGAGGTAAAATTGGTAAATCGGAAAATATCGGATCCCGATGCTCGACGAATCGAATGATTCCTCCGATCGGCGACAAAAGGAAGGACGATAATCCACGCGCGAAACGTACCCGGATATTCCCCTGACACTTCGGGCGGATGGTTCGGCGTTAAAAGCGAACCATACGCGCGTCGCGATACGAACCAAAACAGAATTTTTCACTGCAGGATTTACTTGTTCGGTTATTTTTTTTTTGTTCCCGGTATTCCACCGCGAGTTCTTCGGTGCATATTTTCCATCGCGGTTTCACACATTCCGCGGCGAAAATGCACGCGTCGCGAGGGGGCACGGGGCGAGTGCCCGCGAGGCCCTTTGTGGCGAGACCGGTACCGGGGGGGGAACGTTGTACAGCGAATTGCTCGTTTGTCGCGAGAAGCGCGGAGCTCGTTTGCCATCTAACGATTACGAGGCGAAACACGCGTGAGCTGGCTTATTTTTTTTCACCTCTTCCAGCCCACCGTTGCGCCGCTCTCTCTCTCTCTCTCTCCAGCTCCTATATTTTTTTTATTTCCTTCTCTTTCGGTTTATCCCTTTGTTTTCGGTATTATCCGCAACGGCGTTTGCTCGCCCGATGTACTTCTTGTTTTCCATTTCTCGTCTCTATCGCTCGCGCCCGATCTTTTTTCCTTTGTTTTCCCTCCTCTTTTTTCTCCCCACCTCCGCGCTTTTCTCTTTTTCGCCGGTATTCTCCGGTATTCTCTCGTTGCGCTGTACGCCGCTGGATGCTCGTCGCGATATCGGAACGCGATATACTCCCTCGACCGTAGACTCGCCCTAACGCGAGTCAACAACTTCGGGAGGACGACGACCGGAGGACCCTCCCTCCCGGCCTTTTGTTCGGCTTTTATATTCGCGCTACCGTGCCACTTCCGGTTTCGTCGCTCCCCTCCCTCCGCGCCCCCTTTCGCGCGAGGATTCCTCTCGATTGTCAACCGCGCGCGATAACTGGACGGAAGCGCGCCCGCTGCGAGCGACTCTCCTCGAACGCTTTTTTTTTAATTCGGGTACCTCGCGACTGGATTTTTCGCTCGTTTGGTTGTTCCCGCGAGTTTAAGGATACGCGCGATTGTCAGAACCGAGGAAATTGTACGACGAGTCCGATTAGATATTTCCGAAGGGTCGAAGGCGTATCGTATTTTCGTACCACCGACAAAGTTCAAACGAGAGGGTTGTCGGGCCGTGGCCGTTCGGCGAAAAATATTCCTTCCTCGAGCCCAAAGGGAAACGAAAAAGGCCGGGGGATAAAGAGAGTTCGAACTAAATTTAACTACGCGGATTAATTAGGCAAACGGAAAGTAACTTCAATGCGGAACGGTACGAACGGGGTAGTGCGGATAATTAAATGCACTCGAAATGAACTATTGTATAACGAAACGTACCAGTTACGAATATATAATTTGAATAGTTCAACGACGAACACACCGAAAGTGTTCATTTGTACGAGATAAATCAATAAGCACGCTAGCGGTGTCGAAGTAAAAATGAACCCACGGAAAAATAAAACGTTGCGAGAACTCGTCGCGAGTCAGTTTTCTTTCTCCTTCGATGTGTGTGAATCAATAATTATATATATTAAAATAAAAATACGGTAAATCGCAATTCGAATGATCACGGATCGCGCAGTTTCCTCGTGGATTCTACTTTTCTTTAACCCAGTGAGAAAGGAAAATTGTCATCGCCGCGGGATCTCGAGCTACCAACAGCTTGTGATTTAAAAAGTCAACGTCTTTGAATTTTAATCTCTCGATCGGCCCGGCTCCTCCGCATCCCTTGGTGTCGAAATTGGTCCGTCTCGATCCTTCTTTTTTTTTTTTCGTCACGGGTTCAAACGAAATTCCAAGCGTGTAAATTCGCGGTATCCCGTATCGATGTTAATCGTACTCCCGATCGATCGGGCTATCGGGCGACACATTTTCCGCGGGTTTCGCGGTGTGTATCCGCGCGTGTACGTGTGCGAGGATGGGGAATGCGAGAGGCGAACGAGCGGGACGAAGCCACTGTCGGATAATAAATCGCGACTCGCCGAGATTACAGCGCAAACGTAATTCTTGTTTGTAGTAGATAAGATAGGGGAACGGAAAGAGAGGCGGAATGAGCGAGGGCCGGGGGGTGGGGGGGGGGGGGATCTCGAGGGTGGCAGCACTTGTGACTGAGGCGAAAGGCGCGAAGACTCGACGCAAGAGAGGAAGAGAGTGAGAGAGAGAGAGAGAGCGAAAGCGAGATAAAGCGAACAAGCGAACAAGAGCGAGATGGAGAGAGGACGAGGGCTTATGCCTCTATCGGGCTGGCTTATCTCAGGAAGTTGTCGGGCGGGACGTCGGGACAGCCCGTTTAAGACTCGAACCCTGTTTAGTCCGCAAACTTCTTCTCGGAAACATGGAAGAGAGTCACACCTCCGCTCTGGTCCCGCGGGCTTCTCCCATCGCTCGGAGAAGCGAACCCCGGGTGTTGGCACTCTTTTCTCCATACCGGCGACCCGTACACCTTTTATTCCCGGTCCTCAAAGGAACCGCTCGAACACCCCGTGACCATACACGGGTACACCTACGCACCGTTACACACCTCGTACATGGTACGTCGGCTACGGATCCTGGCCAAAGGTAATTCGGAGACAAGATTGTTTGGGTTTGTTTGGGTTGGGATTATCCTAGTTGAGAAGCCGGTACTCGGAGGGGTGACCGCTTATCCGTGCATCGGTCGGCTCTCCGGTATTCGTGAGATCTTGGCGCGGATACTCGAATCCAAGTATGACGCCCGCTCGTGTCTTTTTTCCAATTTCCCCGTGCTCTCGACAAGTGAAACCGGATCACGAAAGGGAGGCTGAAAATTGATAGAAAAAGATCGAACGGGTAAACATTTTTAAGAGCTCGCGTTGGATCCGGAAGAATACAAACTAGTATCAAAAACTCCAAAGATCCCGTCATATTTTTTTTCCTGTCCCCAGCGTCGCGCGGTCTCTTGAACATCACCTTCGGCGGAGTATATTTGTCGAAGTACGTTTGCACGAAGAGTCGTTAAAGAAAAATGTTGAGGACCGGCTTGAAAACTGCCACATTTGCCGATAGCCAATATTAAGCCTCCGAAAGGGTCCTGTTTGCAGACGCAGGTCCCGAGTACACCTTACCGCTTCTTGACGAAGATAACGTCAACGGCTGAAACGTTCGATACCGAGCTGAAAATGAGGTCCGTCCAACGACCAGCGATACTCCATCTTCGATTTTTCCAAGTTTCCAATTACGAGGAGAAAACTTAACCGTTGGCGCGGTCGCTGCCGTTCGTCCATCTCCGAGTCTCCTCGATCTTGGACCGACCGAAAACGTAGCCCAGGCACAGTTTAGACGCGGTAAACAGTGCGTGGACGTGATTTAATTGAAACCCGAGGCCTCCGCGACCCTCGTGACTCATTCTCGCCGAGAGACGGACAGAGAGAGAGAGAGAGAGAGAGAGAGAGGCGAGTCGCCGGTGACGGCGAGAACTGCCAAAGAGCAGCGGAGCCTTGGTGCCCAGACGAGAGAGGAAGAGCGAGAGAGAACGAGCCCCTGGCTAAGGGAAGAGACCTCGCGTTGCGTCCATTGACTTGCCGAGTGACGTAAGCAATTAGCGCGCTGTTTTGTTTGCACCGGTGCGCGCGGGCTTGAAGTTGTTTGAGTTCGAGTGCACGCTTAGGCACGGGTCAACGCGAGAGAGCGAAAGAGAGAGAGAGACTCTCATCTTTGCCGTCGTCCGCGCCGTCTTCCGATTCCCCTCTGAGCGAGCCCGGGGTTTCTTCCTCGACTCCGTCCCGCTCTCGTCTCGCCGGCGGTTGCACGGTCCCTGCCAGGATCTCTTTCCAATTCCGGCGATTCTTCAACGCGTTGACCACCATCGAATCTCTCATCACCGTCGCGCAGTTGTTCGAAACCCTCGCCCGAACTGGAGCACTCTTCCGTCGTTCCTCCGGCAAGGACGAATCGTCCACGCCGAAGGACCCACGATATCCCGAACGGACGTTCTTCGCGGTCTTCCGGAGTTCCGTGACAAACTCAGCGTGTGGGTGTGCCGCGGTCGTTACGTCTCTACTTTGTCGAATCGTAGTTCAGGAAATTAATCAACGTTAAGTGTAAACGATCTCTATATATTTTCTTTGAAAAATTCAACGTAAAAGTTGTAACGAGATCGCGCCAGAATCGTTTACCGGACAATACGGGTATGCTTTGGAATTGGAATTGGGCGCGTAAATTGGATTCCAATGGGATCAAATGAATCGAACCGTTGGATCCCAATCGGAAAGTAGGGACGTATCGAAATCCAATGAGATTCCTACGACAATTTTTGCACGCGAACCCAGGAAACAGGCCGACCATCTCAAAAGGCCGGAGTTACCATAATTTGGAAGTTGATAGGATTTGGAATTGTTATCGGGAAATCGATTGGCGGTAGTTGGATGGCTTCGAGACTCGGCCGAATCAACTACACCGAGCTATTGTTGAAACTCCCCGCTCCTGTGGCGAGTGCGCTGCCGCCGTATTGTTGATGAGCCCTTACGTTAGTGTGGGTTCCTGGGTCGGTATAGATTCTTGGATCTGCTTTATCTACACGCACGGGAGACGAGGTCGGACGAGCAATAGGGGCTATCTTAGATCGAACGGAGTCCAATTACCGGGGTTATTAATTAAGCCCCGCGCCCACCCTTCAACCACCGACGGCACCATCAACCGCCGAACTGTATGGGTCGACTCTCCATTCTCAACCAACCGCCCCGCCGCCGCCACCCCCCTCCCCCCCTCGCGCCCACCTCGTTCTAAATGTCTGCCTGACCTTTCGAGATACCTAACCCCCGGCGAACCAGACTCGACTCTTCGCCTCTCCGTCCGTCCGATTTTGGAACAGCTCCCGGTGAGCGCTCCGGGAGCCGTTTCCGAATCCAATTTCAATGCTGTGTAATACAATGCGGAACAAAAATGAGAAACCTCGTGATCACCGCGATTCGACATGGCGCGCTCGTAATGGTCGTTGCGCGCCCGAGATTGATCGAAGGGAAGTCACTTGGAAACGGCAATCGCGTTTACTCGCCGGTTGACGCTCCTGCGGAATAAAAAGGGATTTTCAATATCGTTCTGGTAACACGGATGGCGCGCTCGGGATTTTGTGCAGCATTGATTCGTAGTTTCGTCGAGCTTGTGATTTAAAAAAAAAATTGATATTCATTCATTTACGATGAATTTATAATTATTACAATTAATTGATAAATATCGAATCGATGCGATTAGTATTATTAGTATGAAATTGAGAAATATTGATTCATGATCGACCGTTTACCTATCGCATTTACTATTGCATTCCGCTGTTGCATCGGGAATAAAACGTTGGTCGTTCGGTGTCCGTGTTAAAAATCAGATTTGCAAAATTCGGACGTTCGAGGGCCATGCGGGGCTAGGAAATTCGAAAATAGGTCGCGACGGAAGCAACGATTCTATTTTTGATCGGTTGGGAATGCGGAAGGGCCACGCCGGAGACACGAGGAATCCCAGTACCCGCGAGTATGCGAAAATACGATTTTCATAAACAATGGAACGGTCGAATCGTTTCGCAGCGTCACGGCGATCGGTAATGTTTGAAAAATGGTTCGAGACGCCTTCGCCGCCGTGACTTTGGACTCGATTACTCGTAGGAGTTTCGCGTCCGGCCGAGCTCAAAGCGTGAGCAACGTGTTTAATTCGCTAATGCAATTTACTCTCGATACAACGCATCGGCAGGAGCCGAAAAAAAATCGATTACATCAGAGAGTAATTCAATTTCATCCAATCTGTATTAGTCTCGATCCCTTTCTCTACGCTTCGTTTCCTCCAGCGGGTTTATACACACAGAGCGGACACTTTATAACGAAAGAACGAAAACTGCTGGTCAGGTGAAGCGAAATGAGGCGGCCATCGGACTAGAAGCTATAGCACGCGTTACTGGAACTAGTCTCTCTCTCTCTCTCCCTCTCCCCTTCGTTGTCTCTCTCGCGCTCTTTCTCACTCTCTTCCGGGGGCTTCGCAGCGCGCCGAGTTTTTGCTCGAATCGTCGGCTGATTGGTGTTTTTGCTCGGTTGCTCGCGCCGATCTCGCGCGGTCGTCCGATCGAGCCCGCTTCCCCCGCCGCCGATCTCATACGCCTCGTAATTTTCAGTCAAAGCCTGTATCGGGCCCTTGAAAGGGCTCTCCGAAGTGCACGGTGTCGGTCAATCGTGCCTCAACAATGAGGCTTACGTTTCAATTACGAGCGACGCATACGGGACGAAGACTCGAGTGTATCGTCGCGATCCGCCTCGCTCGAAACGAGATCCGCAACGCTCGCTCCCCGCGTCGCGTTCCCCGACGATCGCCCTTTCCACGACCCTTCGCGGCGATCCTTCGCGACCCTTCGAGGGACGCCCAAACGAGACACCGAGCCGCCGCGCGACCGAACGCGTCTCGCGAAGAATCCTTCGCCGTGTCATCGAAAGTTCTTGACTCGCGGAGCGTACCACTCCGGAGAGCTGGCAACGTCGGGACACTCCCGCGAGGCTCCAGCGGAGCTTCGGCCGAGGGAGACCCGTTCGAGGGCCCCAAGACGAGAAGAGAGGAGAACGAGGGACGAAGAGACACGCCGGGCGAGGAGAGAGGCCCCCGAGCCGGGAGAGGCGCTCCACGGACGAGGAGGAGGAGGAGGAGGAGGAGGAGGGGGGCGGTTTGTTGCGAAGAGCGCGCCCCCTCCACCCTTCTCGCCCCAGAATGTCCTTTGTCGCGGCGGAGTCCTCCGGCTCGCTTCCCTCTGTGCCTCGCCGCGACTCGGGGCCCTTCGAGGATGGGACTCGTGGAATGCGGGGGAGCTTCGACTCCGGAGAGCGGCCTCCCTCGCTCCTGAATCCTCCGCAGATTTTTAGATAGCTGAAGTGTGCGCCGCGTATCTCCCGCGCGACTCTTCGACGATGATCAGGCCCCTTCGACTCCCCGAGGACGAAATCAATGATTCGTGAGTTCCGTAATACGACCGAGGGCGTCATTTGCGGTCGGGCGATAATTCATGACCGAGCACGGCCCAAACGGTGATTTCTTTCGCTCCTCTGCCCCCCCCCCCACCCGAGCCTTCTTTTCATTATTACGAGACCGCAGCTGATGGCTTTCAGCGAAATCATCAGAAGCGCGTCATTAAACAGCGTATTCGAAAATATCGACGAAACATCCCAGCCCCGATAATAAATGGACCGCTGGGTTCGTCGATACACGGAAATACGTAAGTGAGACCATCGTATCGGCGTCCGTCTTCCGTGAAACGTTTCGATCCATGCGAATAAAGAACACGCGTTCGACTCGAGTTTAAGGATTACCGGAGGATTACCGGGGGCACTTCTCATTTTTGAAAAATATTAAATCATCGTTCCGGGTGTCGCACCGGGGGTTCCCTCGCTTGCTCCCCTGCCCTCGTCCCCTACCCTGAACGAAAGAGGGAACGAAGAACGGTGATGCTGCTTCTGGACTCTTCGTACTCTCCCGCGCGGCTCGCCAGAGCCCGCTGGACTCTACCCGCTGTCTCCGGGCATCCCGGGATCGGAGAGAGAGGAATTAAAATTCATCGGTCCCCGAAACCCCTGTCACTGGTCGAGTGCCATCGTAAATACCTGCGAGAAAAGTCCGCTCGCGGTGCGCCCTCTCCTCTCAGGCCTCCTCCGTCTTCGCTCGACCCGCCCCGTCTCTCTCGGTCCCTCTTTTCTTCGATGCATCGTCCGCTGGTCTTTTCACGCGTACGCAGGGCTGGATCGACCGCTCTCGCGCGGCCCTGGAGGGTCACCGTTAAAATTATACCCGAGGCCTTGTAACGTCTGAACCTCGAAATCTCAAACTCCCGCGTAGCCTCGACGCTTTTCATCCTCTCGTCTCGTTGACGGTGCTCGGGATCTTCGTCCCGAGCCACCGCGCCACCGAAATCCTTCGCGGATCTTTCGTACTCGAGGGCCCGGCTGTTGCTTTTCTCCGGCGAAATCTCCGCCAGGGCTATTGTTTTTCGCAGGCAGAAAAAAGTCCGGCCGTTTGACGAATCGCGGGCGGAGCGGAGTCGAGGAGGGCCCCGCTCTCGTGACTCTCGGACCAACCGGACACATCGGGAGAGAAAATGAGACGGAAACGAGCGGAGGTTGCGAGGACCGTTAAGCGCGACGGCGACAAAAACAACGTTCCACGAGAGCGACTGGCTCGCGACCCTAAGATTTTCATCAGTTTTCTTGGAAAGTCTCGGTTCTTAGCCAGGTCTCGAAACAAACGACTGAGACCGTACAACAAAAGTACGGGACTCGAATCTCAACTTCTAATCGTATATTCAACCGTTCCGACTCAACGCGTATACGTACACACGGATCCTCAGGAAATACGTGTTCGAGCTATATTACAAAGCGAACGTCACGAATGAATAAAATCTCGAGTCTCGCTTGTCCACTCTCTCGCCGCTTCCTCGATCTCTTCTTTCCACTCCGCGCTCCGCGAGCCGCTTCGCGTCCTCTCTCGCGTGTACCGGCCGAACCGAGAACCGTTCGAACTATTACGCGCGTCCGGTTAAGAGTTCACCGAGGTCTCTTTCTTACGAGAGCGCGAAATCGCTGGTCGCGCGTGCCGAAACGAGGTCAAGCCGAAATCGCCGCGGATACTTTCCGCCGAGTATCGCTTCGATCGCGCGGCCTCGCTCCTCGAGCGCGACCGAACTCGCGGATCGGCCGAAAGATCTCGCGGCTAAGCTATCTTGAAATCTTGAGACGACACTCGCGAAGCATCGGCGGATCGGCGAAGGGGAGGGGGGCTCTCGAAGCCCTTCCACCGGTAAAGCGACACTCGGAGATCGGAGGTTGATCGCAGCGGCGAGCGCAAACGGGAAGCCGGGGACGAACCGAGGACGACTCTCGAGCGTCGACAGGGATTTGCGTTTGAACGGCTCTTGGAGGTCCCTTTGAATCACCGAGTCCTGCTCCGATCAACGTCAGACGTCTCGGCTATTATCATCGTAATACCTTTCTCCGTTGTCCCGAACGAGCCGCTCCGACCCCCTCTCTTTCCCTACGCTTGCATCGATTTCGAGGACATCGCGGCCTCTCGGAACGCGACGGGCCCTCAAAATTATCGCTCGCTGGAAAGTACAACGCGGTGTACTCCCATAAGGAAGTATATTTATAATTCACGGAGCACGGAGGTACGACGGA
This sequence comes from Ophioninae sp. A BG-2022a, assembly GCA_030523105.1. Taxonomy (NCBI): domain Eukaryota; kingdom Metazoa; phylum Arthropoda; class Insecta; order Hymenoptera; family Ichneumonidae; species Ophioninae sp. A BG-2022a. The sequence continues at coordinate 17,602 of JAPYZI010004987.1, forward strand.
GAAAACGATCGCTCGAGCGTCCGTACCGATAGTCGGACGTGGACGCTCGGACTCGGCGCTACGCGTCGCGTCTACGGAAAACGAACGGGAGAACGTCCTCGCGTCGAACGCTCGTGACACTCTCCCGTAAATGTACAACGCGAATACGAACAGGCTCGTTGAACGATCGGACGCGTCGATCCTAAAAACGTGGAAGAGGTATTCGCGCGTTCGCGTACACGCGACGAAAAATAGTTTCGTGCCTACCCGCGCGTGCGGGCCGCCCACGCGCGTACACCGTGGATATTGAGATCCTCGAGCCCGCCTGTGCAGAGAAGTCAAAATACGTATTGTATACGATCGATCATAAATAACGCGTGACTCGAAGAGGGCGGAGCGAAAATGCGTGCGCGCGTAGGTGCGCGCGCGGCTCGGGATCGCGTCTCGTCTTTGTTATTCCCGATAAATCACGGAACACCGTTGTATTCTTTGCGAACTGTGACGCTTGTATTTTTCGTTCCCCGCTTCGATCGCGTCGCGAAATCTTTTAACTTCTATTATCGAATTTTTTATTTTTTATCCTTTTTATTGGTACGATCGTCGTGACTTCCGGATATCAATGCTCGTTACGACTGTACCGTGCAATCGGGAATCATTATTAAATATATAATTATCGTTCGATGTTGTTTGTTAGTGTTGTTACGTATTGATATCAGTGTTGTGCTCTTTTCCTCGCGGATATCGATAAGCGGTAAGAGATGAAAAAGACGGCGTTGATTTTCTCGGAAAGAACCTCCTCGATCCATATTCCTAAACGCACGGAAAATTCGGAAACGTCTCTGAAAACGATAGAACGTAATGTTCCATTTGTTTATTTCGATCGTTGGACAAAATTCCGATCCGGTGAGAAACGAGAGCAATTAAATAGCGAGCCGTAGAAATCCCGACGATTATGGTCGCGATAAGCCTCACTCACGGATTATAATGGAGAGACGTTGACGATGGAAGCCCGATACGATCGAGTTCACCACCGAGTCCGATGACGTATTAACTCATATTTGTCTCGGCGCGCAATACCACTCCGAACGAACCGTCCGGTCCAGCTGTCCGAGACGTTTTACAGTCTTTCATCCGAGCCTGCGGGGCTCCGTAAGCTCCGCAGACTCGACTCGTCTTGCACGGTCGGAGATGCGTGTACCCGTGTACGCAGGGTGTCCCGCGACGGAATGTCATCCGTGAAATGGGGGGGGGGGGGGGGAAATTCTCGGCCGATTGATACAAGCATGTGCGATTCCCGGATGAGCCCCTGAATTATTATACATTTTTTGAGGCAGCCGATCAGGCGCGCTCGTTTAGCCGGTTTAAATATATTTTATACCTTGAGGATCAATCCACCATTTGACGCACCTTGAACTCTTCATTTCTAGGGAACAACGACGAAACAATATTCTACAAAAGTTTTTTGCATTTTCCGAGTTTAATTTTGTACCGTCCGCAAAAACTCGGGCATATTCGTAATCAGCGGAAAATTTCCAATCAAATACACCCTTTTAATACTTAAAAAACGAAAAAAAAATTTTTTTCGTCCTTCCGGGCCGTTTTTCCAAAATCTCAAAAATCACGATATTTCAAAAGGTCGTAGAGCGAACGCCTTGGGTGCTATGGAGTTTCATCGGGGGTGTTTGGAAAAGGTTTTTGCCTAACTTAAACAATGGCGTTGGATTCGTATCGATATCTCAAATAGTTTCCCCGGAAAGTCCACTTG
>JAPYZI010004988.1:0-21167 GCA_030523105.1 Ophioninae sp. A BG-2022a
AATCAAACATAAAAAATCGCGAAATTATTGTTGTCGGACGGTTGGAACGGATGTACAGTCCACTGACGAAACCTCAGTCAAGCACGTGCCAGTATCGTCGAATTTGTCTTCGATTTTTATTGAAAATTGAAAATAAACGTTTATAACTGTTGATGTATTATTGAATCATCTATTTGCCAGGCTAAACTTATAAATCCACGATTCTTCCGTACGATCCATTTTTCTTGCAAATGTCATTAATCCGTCAGCTGTCAGAAAAGTATTGATCGAATATTCAAATTCCAGTATTTTCTCATTATCATTGTCTTCTTGGCAAACTTCTGAAAAATCGCAAAGTCGTCCCAACTCAATATGACGTTGCTCGATACCATCCGAACGACCCCCAGAACGACTCCTTGCAAGAAACACGTCGAATTACTAACGTGTCCTGTGTTTCTTTCGATGATATCAATGAATATGTATTATTGCTCGTTATTCACAAGTGATAATTCATTATACCCAATGTTACCCCACATTGATTTTTGCTATCCTTAACTCCTGTCTCTCTTCCAGTGGAATTTGGTCTGCGACAAAGCATGGCTGAGGGCTACGGGGGACTCTTTGTTCATGGTAGGAGTCATGTTTGGCTCGATGATATTCGGTGGTTTGTCCGACAAATTTGGACGTAGACCAATTTTCTTCCTGTCTTTAGTCATCCAGCTGGTCGGCGGAATTCTAGTCGCTGTCGCACCCGAATACATATCCTACGTTATCTTCAGATTGATCGTCGGCTCGACGACGAGTGGAGTTTTCCTCGTGGCTTATGTTATCGGTAAGGCCTACTTTGTTCGTTTACTTCACGAATGGAATTGCGGAAGGAGAGAGAGAAAGAGAGAATGAACGAACGAACGAAAAAAAAACATCGCGAGGAAAATCACGATCTCGTTCCTTCTTTCATCGAGAATGTTCCACCTCTTGCCTTTTTTGCCCGTACTATTTCCAAATTTTAGCCCTCGAGATGGTAGGCCCCTCGAAGAGGCTGGTCGCCGGTGTTGGATGCCAATTGTTCTTCACCACCGGCTACATTCTCACCGCTGCCTTCGCCTATTATATCAAAGACTGGAGAATGTTACAAATCGCTATAACCGTGCCCAGCTTCGTTTTCCTCGTTTACTGGTGGTAAGTTTCCCTCCTTCTCCCAATACGCTATTATCGTCTTCTTCTCATTACTATCATTATCATTATTATTTTTATTTATTTATTTTTACTTTTCGGTAAAAGTTTTGTTCGTCTAATTTTTTGTTTTTGTTTTTAATGTTCTAAAATCGGTTAAACATTAATTGATTTAATTTAATTTCGATTAGTAATTTTTAGTTCTTTTCTTAAACGTTTATTGATTTATTAATTACATTTATTTTTATGTTTATTGATTAATTAATTTAAATTTTGTTATTTAATTTTAAAAAATATTGTTATCAAATTCAAAATTATAGTTACATTGATTTATCATGTTCAATTAGCTTCAGCTTTCTCATCGACGCGGTGTTTATCAGCCTATCGAACGGATCTTTCTTCTTTATTATTATTATTATTATTAACAGTATTTATTTGATCCCTGTAAATTTGTTGAAAATATTATTTTTTTTGTGTTCTTTCTTCGTGTTAAATATTGTTTATCCATCTTGATGCTTTTCATTATTTTTTTTTATTCACTTTCAGTTGTCATTACCATTATGCCAAGGAATAGAACACTAATTAATAATGCTAATTACGATGAGCCAGGATAATCCCCGAGACTGCGCGTTGGTTACTGTCCAAGGGACGGGTCGAGGAAGCCAAGGACATATTACATCACGCCTCCAAGGAAAACGGCGTCGAAATACCTCGCGATACTCTTGACGCTCTCCTCAACGATACGAGCGGTGGCGAGAGCGCGCCGGACATCAAGAAACCCTCGCTTCTTGATCTCTTCCGGTATCCCAATCTACGACGGAAATCCATACTATTGTTCTTCAATTGGTAATTAATGTTTTTGTTGCAGATTTTTAGAGGTTCATTCTATTTTGTTGTTTCGTTAGAATTGGCATTTTGGATATTGAAATTCCATTAGGATTGGAATTCTGGATTCTTGACTTTCATTGGAATTGGAATTGTGAATTTTGGTATTCCATTGGAGTTAAAAATAAAATTTTTTATTCTGAAGTTTTATCGGAATTGGAATTTTGGATTATGTATTTCATTGAAATGTATATTTTTTATTTTAAAGTTGTCATTGGGAATGGGATTTTTAATTTTGGTATTTCATTGAAATTTATATTTTTCATTTTTAAGTTGTCATTGGGAATGGGATTTTTAATTTTGGTATTTCATTGAAATTTATATTTTTTATTTTAAAGTTGTCATTGGAATTGGGATTTTGAATTTTAGAATATTATTTGAATTGGTGGAATTTTTATTTGGAATTTCATTACAATTGTAATTTTGGAATTTCATGGGAATTTGAATACAATTCGAATTTCATCGAAATTGGACTACATTTGTAATTTCATTGTAATAGGAATTTATCAGCACTTACTTTTCCCGGAATTCCCACTTTCTTGGAACAGTTGGTGAATCGGAGATATGAAAGAAAGAATCTAACATTGAGATTGATTGCAGGCTCGTGAACAGCGGAACGTATTACGGGCTGTCGTGGAACGCGTCGAATCTCGGTGGCAACGATTACGTCAATTTTGTTATATCGGGTGTCGTCGAAGTGCCAGCGTATACGTTTCTCATCTTCACCCTCAATCGATGGGGCAGAAAGACGATTCTGTGCGGTTGCATGGTTATGTCCGGTTTGGCACTTCTCGCGACGCTCTTCGTGCCCGCTGGTAAATTCAAGACAGTGATTGTTGAAAAGAAGCAATTGGCGAATTAAAATATTTTATATTAGGTGTAGTAAAAAGAAATGCATTATTTTCTGAAATCGACCGATCAAAGACAGAGTCAACCAATAACAAAACGGTTGCAAAATGTTATTTTTACTACACCTAATAAAAATTTTTGTTGGTCCATTCGTTGACCCGTGGAATCCGCGAAAGGAGAATATTTCGCGTTTGACAAGATTCTTCAGCGTAGTTTAAGATGATGATGATTCATTCGACAGACATGCCTTGGCTGGTGGTGACTCTTGCCATGGTCGGCAAATTGGCGATAACTTCGTCGTACGGCGCAATCTACATATTCACGGCTGAACAATTTCCCACGGTTGTCAGGAATGTCGGGCTCGGGGCTAGTTCAACGTTCGCCCGTGTAGGAGGCGTCATCGCTCCTTACATAAATCATCTGGTACGAAAAGCCTTCTCTCTCTCTTCATCAACGCATTTTCATCTGGCTCGTATTCATCAAGAAGCCGCGCACTGTTTAACCCAAATTATGGTGATTCACAGTCGGAGATCTGGACACCATTCCCGCTGGTTATATTTGGCACGTGTGCTCTCATCGGCGGCTCTATTTCGTTGCTTCTCCCTGAAACGTTGCACAAAAAGTTGCCCGAATCGATACAAGACGGCGAACTTTTTGGAAAGTGAGTTAATTCATTTTTTTTTATTTAAAGAAAAATCATTTTTTATTTTTGTAACTGTCATTTTTATAACTACGAGTTATTATCTACATATTTGGTCTTCAATTAATATACTTAATTTAGTGTTTGCAAAACTACAGTGCTTTGAATTGTCGAGTAGGTGAAACGTTTTCGGTTTTGCATCTGACTATAGTAAATTCAAGCAGAACTTCAGTGAGTGACGATTGTTTGGTTGCAGGAAAGAGTCGAGCATCGAGAAGGAGAAGAGAAAGAGGCGCAGGCAGCAATTGGAGCACGAGCAGTTGAACGAGATCGAGTCGATAAAACCGTTGAAGCCTCAGGAGAACGGAGTACACGACCGGAAGCAAAATGGATGACGTTAAAAATTTCGGACTTAATCATCATCAGCATTACCATCATCATCATCATCATCATCACCATCATCGTTTCCCCCTTTTCCTGTGTCGACCCAGCGCCTTCTCCCGAAAATCCTCCGGACATTCGTATGCACGTAGAACGGGTGCGATTGGCAATATTTATGGATCAAGTCTCGTCGACGATCGACGAGCACCGCGCGCTTTATCCGTCTCATAATACCCTCAAGTGCGGTCGCTGCGAGAAACAACTATTCCAGACTACCGAGTTTCCCCTCGTTAAACGAAAAACGAAAAGCCGAAGGAGCGTTGATCGCACGTCGCAATTCATACGCAATACCCATGCAATCATTATTCGTTACTGCAATCGTTCTTCTAATTCAACGTTAAGGAACAAAAAGAAACGAGACACAAAGCGAATCCACGTATCGATTGCACTTCGAATCAGCCAGCGTCGAGCGCGTTTCAAGTTTTTCATTTTCTCTTGCTTCCCGCTTATCGGCGATCGCAACGATCACGAAACGCCTAAAAGTCAAAATTTTCTTCCGTTCGGTCTATTTATGCGCATATTTCTGCAACAAGCGAGGGAAAACAAAATTCAACTTTTACTCTCGGTTGAAAAATCGCGTCGGAGATCCTCAACCGATGAAATCGGCTTTGAAAATCCCTCGAGTCCAATTAGTATTAATATCGATTAGTCGTTGTACTCCGATGAGCGGTAAAATCTTATTGGACTTTCGAGTTGATGAAATCCCAGTCGATGTCTCAAATCGGATTTGAAGTTTCGATGCCTGGATGAGCATGAAACTCGTCGGAGTAGCGAAAATGACATTTTTCTTGATACGGCCTGGCATAAATAAAACGTAAAAAAGCGAATGGAAACTATCCGTTCGCAAATCGCGTTTGAGCAAAGAACACGTGTAGCTCTTGCCGATACGCAAAGCCAACGAGGACGCGCAATCGTTCCGCGAAAGCTTCTCGCTTAAGATAATCACTTGACGTTTTCTTTTTTTTTTTTTCATATCGTATACGACGTTAGCCTTTGTATCAGTAATAAGGAAGTCCTCTTCGCGCTCTCAACCACGATGACACGTTATCGTTCGCCATGATCTTCGACTCTTTTTTTTTTTTGTTTGTTTCTTACGCATAAAAAGTTACGTGTTTGGTATCACGGCGAAGACTATAATGATTATTTCTAGTATGTATACAGTTACGTGTAAAACGCCATGCCAAATACAGGTAAAGCTTTTACTAACTTTTTAAAAAAGTAACGCCCGAGTTGATTTTTATTTTCCCGCTCCTGAAAACTTCAAGATCTACGAAACGGAAGATCTACTATCGAAAATGAGGTCACGAAAATAAAAAAGTACTCCAAAAAATGTGGGAAGTAATTCACAGGCACAAGAGATTTGAATAGATTGGTACTTTTTTTTCAAATTAACAGTGATTCAGTATTATACATGCGCCGAAACTGAAGAACGTTCGAAAAGTATTAAAAGTTTACATTTTCACTCAAGTTTCGCTAAAAACAGTTAAATCTTCATTTTTATACATCCTTAGTACTTTATCCGCGTGTTTACATTGCCTACTTTCGATCAACATCGAATACGTTCATGAGATGTTTGAATTACGGTTACGCACAGAACATATCGGACTTCTATCGGCGTCACTGAGGAATGCTGAATTTGTACAATTTCCCGAACGTTGAAGGAAATTCCATCTCCGGTATTCCAAGATCCGTAGATCGGATCGACGCGATCTCTCGGATCCATCAAAGCTCTCCAGCGACAAACGCGAAAATCGTGCACTTTCGACGAGCAGATGAATCATGGGATTTTTATCTCGAGGAAGATTATTGCGTGATGAGCTTGTTCACGAGATCCTCAGGGCTCCGGGCGAACAGACTGTTGGGATTTTGGTACAAGTTTTTTGGATCGTGGCAAGCCTCGTAGAGTTGCTTATAAATAGCTCCGATAACTTGAAACGCCCTCTTCTGTGTAGTCGCGCGATGGGTGTTACTCTGAAGGAGACTTATTTGCGGCAACAGCAGGGCTTCCGTCATCACCAAAAATTCTTCCATCTTGTTCTAAAAGAGAAAGGATTCATCAATTCGATTTTCAGCGGTAGACTATTTAGAAGTTGGTTCGAACGACTCTTTTGAAGCCACACTGACAGTAAATTCCTTGATGCTGACGGGATCCATTCCGGGTATCGACGAGAGTGCCGCGACGCCCTGTTCCCGGCTTTGAAGAATCGTATAAATCGGGCCGAGGTTGAGATTGGCGACGAGCGAGCTCGCTAGCTCAGAAGTCAGTGTGTCGATTTGTGCGTCCGATTGGGCTTGCAATCGCTCCAATCGCTGATCCATGTACTCGTAGAGCGAAAGAGTCGACTGAATCTGGTGCAGGCAATTCAGGAGGTACACAGCCATGTCCACGGACGGAAGTCTCGTTGCCGTTTCATCGACTTCCTGGAGAAGCGGGTCGATGATGCACGAAACGATCTGCCATCAGGAAAATAGCATGGAATTCTTCACTTTTCGATATTAATTCACTCGGAAACTCGGAAAGTAAGTGGCACGTTTGCGCGTACCCTCAACATATCCTTTTCCCGATCCTCCCCGCTGACGATACTTGCAACCGAGAGAACGTCGTTTAGCAGCGACAAGAGCCTCGCCACCGAAGCTGCCGGTACGAGATCCTGACCCGGTGGCTCTGCTCTCTCACCTAACGCCGCCCTGGTCTCCCGCTGCAGCCTCGTTGAAAAACTTTTCTCGCTCGAGTCCAAGAGCTCGTCCAGGGTCGTCACGAGAACGCTCTCTGGCACGACCGCTGCGATTATCGCTCGGTAATACCTCACAAGCGTCATCACCGAGTAGAGAACAGTGGCTGGTGCTTCTTCAGCTACAATGTGTTCTATTCGCGACTTCAGCGGGTGACAGAGACCCTCCGTTATGTTTCCTAGCGCGTGTTTCACTTGATCGGACACGTCTGGCGAAGCGAAAAGTGATTAATCATTGGTGGATGTCACCGATGCCGAATCAAAGAGAAAAAGCGATAGAATGTATCAAATCGAATCCTCAGCATAAAAAAAGAACTAACCTGTTTTGTCGCAAGCTTTCAAAAGTGTAAGAATGTATTCCCTCTCTACGGGTATTGCCTGGTGAAGCCACGCGAGCATGTCGCCTACGTAACGAGTGGGATCGTCAGCATGCATCTCTATGGGATTGGGCGTCACGCCAAAGACGGTTCCTAATGTAAGAGCGTCGATGAAAGCACCCACGAGCATGGCCCTTCTCGCTGTACAATACTCATCCAAGATGTACTTGAAGAGCACGGGTCGATCCTGCAATTTACTCATCGCTTTTACCAACAGCGGCACCAGCGCCTCGTTTTCTATATGCCTGCACTGGCTCTGCGTCCATCGGTAAAGCCTCTCCAATGCAGCTTCCTGCAGCAGCGTCATTCTCTGCATCACGTCCAGTGCCAGAGTTTGATAACCCGACTGCATCAGAATCCGACAACTCGCGTGTATGCTTTGCAGTTTGTTCACCACTGTGAAAAATTCCTCTGTCACAGGCTCCTCTCTAGTAGCGCCGTGCAATACTCCAATGTCTGATTTGCTCAGCCCAAAACTTTTGATAAAGGCTTTTGCCACCTCTTCCTGCATCGATAACTTTGTACTGAAATATGGACGGTGAATATTTGTACATATCTCGACGTGAGATTCGGCAAGTGGAATAAAAGTTTAGGAAATGACAAAGTACCTCTCATTCTGCAGCTTGGTAGTTCTGTCTATAAGGCTGATGGTTTGGGTCTTGGTGGTTTTCAGTCTATCCGTCATAGACTGTATGGAAGTATTCATTCCTAGAACCTCTCTATGTATGTCATCCAGGGTAGATTTGACTTCTCTGAACGCTGACAAGAAATTCTCGTTTATCGCTAAGCTACGTTTCTCAATTTTGCTTCTGAGATTACGCCTGGAGTTGCATGTATTATTCTCAAAGAAATTTGACAGCTCCTTGAGGGCTTCCAGAGTTTCCTGCAAGAAAGCTCTCCGTAAAGTCATTTTCTAAACCGAAAGGAAATTTGAATTACCTTACCTTGTCATTTTCAGGCCGTGATTCCAGAAGTTTGTTGACACGACGGATCAAGGCGGAGTTTGTACTTTTTTCCGCTTCGGTATTCATTACGAACCGATTATTCAAGTCTATTGGAGTAATTTCACTAGATTCATAACTCGACCGTCAGAAGATTCGAACCCAAACAAATTTGTTTTCATCCAAATATAACTGATCGGGCTGTCGGGCACGTCAACGTTCGACTTATGGAGATTGAATTTTTACTCACTAGAAAACTTCCTAGGCCAGCCACGTGACTGATAATCAGGCTCGATCACTAGCTGAGCTGTAATCCCCCTTAACATCTACTCCCGTTCAGTCGGTAACGCATGACCGACGGCAAAGAAAGCCTGCGGGAAAGTAACCCCATTCAATATCCCTACACAGTCAAATGACGGCATACCGGTCGAACGACAACGCATGCGCTATGGAAAACCCGCGGCGACAATCCATGCTATCCGCAACTCGAATTTTCTCCTCAAAAAAAGCATCATCATTTTCACGATGACCTTCCAGATTCCAAAATCCAAAATACTCATTAATTCCCACCGAAATTCACCCGGAAATCATCCAATTTCCATTTCGGCACGGAAACTTTTCGAGCCGGCGTGAGTTTCAAGAAGTGTCCGAAGGCCGGCGTTGGTGTCGCGCGGCGCGCAACCGGCGACGAGTTTCGCAGCTCGTGCAGTCCCATCGAAGAGACTAACGCGTGAGAGAGAGGGAGAGCGAGAGTGAGATCAACGAAGACGCTAGTGAAGCCTGAAAAGCCTCGTAAAATCGCGGCGCCGCAAACGAGACAAGAGTAAAAAAAAAGAGAACGCGGGAGTGCGTCGTAAAGAGCGAGGCCGCGCCAGTCAAAAGAGAGAGGTGAGGTAATTCGCTACCAAGCGCGAAACGAAAATATACGTCGAGATCTATCGAGCGTCGTCGTGTCGTGCGTGTTTTATTCCGCTTTCCTTTTTTTTCTTACTGCGTCTACCTCTCTCTCTCTCTCCCTTAGTCACTTCTTATCTACTTTTTCGTTTTTCTCTTCCGCGTTTCGGCGCACGTTCCGCATCGAAAGAAACGCGAACGCATCATCGTCCGCCCGGTCTCTGGCTCGAACCCCCAACGTGCGCGTGTCCTCTACACACACACATACATATAATACCTCACACACGTATACGTAACGTTTGTTTTTGCTTCTCTGCGGTGGTCAGGAGAGTCTCGCGCGCGCGCGCGGTGCACCGCACGTATATTAACATTGTCGGAAACGCGCGGGCAAAATGTCGTCGGCGGATTCGCTAACCGACTCGGAGCTCCGTACGAAACTCGCCGAGTATGGATATCCGGTTGGCCCGGTCACCCAGACCACCAGGAAGATCCTCGTCAAGAAGCTGAAAAATCTCATGGAGTCGAGGGGTGGCGCGGGATCGCGGCACTCTCTCGCCGCCAGGTAACGCTGCCATTAACATATTCGTCAATCCGCCCCCCCCCCCCCCCCCCCCCCCCCCCCCCCCCCCCCCCCCCCCCCCCCCCCCCCCCCCCTCCTACCCACTTTTTCTATCCAACAAAGTATTTTCATAATTTGTGTAATTCATTTTACATCTGTAGGAAATTCGCAGTCCAAAAGTGTACCGGGGAAGCAAGAAGTGAAGAAATTCATTTCTTGTTTTCGTTCGTAGGAATGTGGAAATATGATTGTTATGATTATTGATAATAGAGATATATTCTTAGATCATTGATAGTAAGAAAATAAAAATAATGGTTATTATTATTATTATTGTAAATTCTCAGATACAGTCATAAGATTTACAATAATTTTTTTCAACCTTAGATACTTGTTATTATAATTCGTACTATCGTAGTTACCTCAGGGCTACTGCTGATAGAATCGTCATCACTGTTCTTCCGATTGTCTAGTGTGCCTTTAATTTTTTCCTAATTTTGAAATCAAGTGTGCCTTTAATTTTTTCCTAGTTTGAAAAAATTAAAGGCACACTTGATTTTGGAACAAGACCTTTTAGGCTTGATTTGTACATACTTCAACCATGCAAAAGAATTAAAAATAAAAAAGTGCGCAGGTCTCCAGAAATCCATGCATCTACTGCATTGCAGAAAATACACAGGTTTACAAATGATATTGCAACGCTCTTGACACAAAAATCCGGACACAAGGAATAAAGTTATAAAAAAAAATGCAAACTGCTTTGCATGATTTCCACCCAATCAGGAGGGTCGCAATTTAATCGTAATAATTGTTTGTAATATTGTCACAGTTACGAAATAGTATCATTAGGATTGTTATTTTATTTTTATCTATAATCATTTGCTATTCAATAAAAATGAAAACGCTAATAATAGAGATAATTTAAATATATAAATAAATAAATAAGAAGAATGTTATAAGAATCAATAATATCAGATTTTATAATTTTTTAAATTATTTATTAGTACAGTATAATATAGTAATATCAATTGTTCTCCTATTCTTTTATCGTTTTTCATTGTTACGGTTATTATTTTCATGTTTTATATGCCGAAAAAACATGTTTTGTCTGTTTTCGTCGTTTTGCTCAATTAGATTATGGAAGTTACCAAAATATTTGTGAATTAGTAATTAAAATAAAGAATTGAAATGAAAAGAAGAATGTCGGCTCGGTTTTAACAATGCGCACTTCAACATTGTTAAAATCCTATTTGTATTTTTTATGTCACTTCATTCCACTTGTTCCAATATTTTAGATGTAGTAAAAAGAAAACAATTATTTTCTGGAGTCAACCAATCACAAAACTGTCACAAAAGTTTGTTCAGTACAAAATTTTATCTTTCTATCGCTATCTAGTGTAACTCGATCGGACTTATACAATGAGAAATACAGATAACTAAAGTCTATTGGAAAAATCTTGGATTTCTTTTTACTACCCCTAATATAATTTGTTTGCAATAACAAGTATTGTTTTCCTTGCGAATGATAATCGCATTAACGAGCCGGTGGTTTTAAAAAATTTCAGATACAGCAGCGACGAGACGGACGAGGACGCGGCATCGACTGCGAGTCGAAAGAAGAAAGCGGCGGCGAACGCTCGCCGTCAAACAATGGCTAATCCGATGCCTCCACCGTCGATCACGGCACCAAGCGCAGTTTCCGCCACCGTGATACCGCGTAGTCCCGCGAAGCGACGAACTCCGACGACGAGTGGTATAGTTTCCGAGTCGAAGGAGACGAATTCACAATCGTACGAGGAGGACGTGCCCTCCAGCTCGTCCGGTCGTAGCGTCAGTGGTGGCCTCGTAAAGACCGTCCAAAAAAAGATCAGCTCGAAAATATACAAAACTTCGTCGTTGGCTGACGCGGTCTCGGACGGTTTGGAGACCGGCTCCGACTCGGACATCAACGATGAAAGCTCTTCCTCGAAGAATTATTACATCAACAAATGGCACGAATTCAAAACGCAGGAACGAAACTCCATCGAGAGAGAGCAAAAAAGTACGGATGCTGCCAGAACGAAGAACACCGTTACGACCACCATTACGAAGAACGACAAATACACCGTGCCACCCTTCAAGCCTAATATTTCACCGATACTACCAGTTAAGGTACTGCCTGCACACCCCCTGGTTATTGCGAAGTACCATCATTCATGGCTCCTTCGAACGCGGTTTTGCGTACAGATCTGATTTCTCCGCTGGTTTTATGACAAGTTCCATCGTTAGCGAGACAGAAATTTAACATACATTTCCAGATCTCTATGTAAGACTGGGGCCCAAAACAAAAATTTAATTGCTTCATGTAACACGGAGAAAAATTTGACGCCTGATCAATAGTCATTCAATCTAAAGCTGGATTTCTACCAAAAACTCTAACAGCCTCTCATTGAATTCTCATTGAGACATTCAATGACTATTAGGTCATTGAATGTCTTCTGACTGTCTTGAGACATTCAATGACTATTAGGTCATTGAATGTCTTCCCCATTTCCATCTCGTAAATCTTGGGAACATATCACGCCTTTTGTCACGATTTTCATCCAATAGTAAAATACGAGTGAACAAACGAACGGACTTGACGACTTTTCGACGGAAAAGATGCCAAAGTCGAAATTCAAAAGCGTGTAGGTCAGAGTACGAATACCAAGCAACGATCTGATAATCAAATATACCCTTGTACCATTTGAAGGAGGACACGACGAGCTACAAGAAGGAAGATCTCAGGGTTGACAATCTTCTCGCCAATTACGAGACGCCGTTCCTCTCTGACTTCACGCGCAGACTGAGCTCTCGCTCGAGTATAAATCCCGTATCGCCGACGAGATCAACTTTGAAAAGTTTGTACACGTCGTGGATTTTCCAATTTTGCATTTTCTATGTTTCAAATATAATAAAACGCACCCCGAGTTGCCGCAATCCTTCAAGGACGCTCGATTCACCATATGATTTTGATCATTCATTTTCTTCGTTTAAACACGTTCCATAAAAAATCATCAAGATCCTCTAGCTTTTTCCAAAAGCCTTTAAAATACTCTTCGCTTTTTCTAATTTTTTATTCTTCTTCTATTCGTCATCAGGCTCCATACTGCGTTCGTCGATCGGACCGGATACGAAGGACGGCGACACGAACGGTCACTTTTCCACCCTGAGATCGACGTACTCCGTTCCAAGCAGCAGGTTCGTCCACAACTAGAACATTATCTTTCCCACGTTTGATATTTTGAGACATCGAAAATATTGAAAAACCTTTCGGTCTTCAGCTCGCGTTACGCAGCCGTGAACGATCGAGTTCATCGCGACGTCGCCAGCCGATCTTCGTACAAAACCAGCACGGCAAACGGCAAGGAAGACTCGAGGAACAATCACAATCTCATATCGATGATACTGCTGATCGTACTGGCATTATTCTTCGGTGTATTGGCCGTTATGTATCTCGGACTTGGTGGAAAAGTTGAGACTTTTCCGGCCCTCCCAACGGGTAGGTATTCGGACCTAATGAAATAATTATCAACACAAAATATTGCACAGACGTATATACAGATATATAAATATGTAGATATATTTCGAATACGCGTAAAGACGAGCAGTGTTTGTCAAAAGTACAAGAGATACCTTGCTCTTTCATTGGTCGACATTAGCACCGAGTTTCATCAAATTATATTTATAATTATATATCTATATACATGGACGCGTGAAAGCTACCAATTGCAAATGTGTCAGGCACACGAAAGAGTAACAAAGAGTAATCGCCAATGAGCATTGATCAAATTGTCCCAATTTGGAGATCGAAAGTCCAGAATCTGTGTCTTATTCCTCCATTTTTGTCTCCGTTTTCTTTCATTTGCCTTCGTTTTTTTTCTCGATCTGAACAGTTGGTCAAGACCAAGAGGGAGAAAATTCGGGACAAGTGTAACGCTCCTATGACGTTGAACTTTGCGTAGATGGAACGCAATGATATTTCTTTTTCGTCTTTTACTTCTATCACTATCCAAAGCTCTTTGGCGAATCCAGGAATCCAATAAATATCCACGAAAACGTTGGAGCAATTTTCGCCGTTTAAATCGTCCAAACAAAAATGAGCTATCGAAGGAATTCGTTACGTTCCAATGATGCAAACTTCAACGTTATCTGCACGTTTTATAGGTAGACTTGGGATACACAATCGATGCACAATTTCAATAATAATCAGCCTATATTTTTTTTAATTATTATCGTTATGTACAGCCAAGAGCTTTGCGAGCTCGAACGTTCGTTTTTCTCGTCTCCTTCGTTTCTTCATGACCCGTTTTCTAGAATTTTTATGAACAAGCGTGTTTTTCCGTTCTCACTGGCAAACTAATCGTGAGCTCACTAATCGTAACGTTTATAACGCGTTCTTTCGCTCGCACAGTTGACTGCAGCGAAGCTAACAATTTCTGTTATAAAAAAAAAACAATACAATCTGGATGATGTACGTTTCTTTTTTGTTTCTTTCGTCTTGTGTAAAATGAATAAACGTTATTTTACGAGGATCACGATAAGACGTTTTATTTCCTTATCCCATATTTCTCAAGGTGACCCCGTGTGGATCACGAGGTTTTTTTTTTCCTCGCGTATTTGTACGCGACTTTTTCACGGAGGATTGGAACGAATTTTCCTCAAAACATTTGCAACAGTAGGATTGTATTTGTATTTTATTTGTTTCTTTTTTTTTGTTATTTTTATTTATGAAGTACTTTCGATTTTTTAATTCCGTTTGTTTTTGTATGAACTATTTTTGTAGACAGCAACGTTCCCCTCTGTCTCATGTCGGATCATGACAAGCCCGGAGTCAATTGCCTCCTGAAGGAGAATCTCGAGAACGTCATTCAGCTGTTGCAAAAGCTCAGGCCCCTTATGATGAGACGAGCGATCGCAGCGGTCTGCGAGAACAACGAGGAGCCACCGTATCTCACCGACAACGAAATCATACAATTGTTCAAAAGCGACAAAGCGGTAGGGCACTAGTATCGTTCTTTGAATCGATATCGATATCATTTTTCGATTAGCGAACAAAGAAACGCCATATTGGGTCACAACTTGGTTATGAGCCACATTGGCTCCAATATTGGGTCGTAACTCGTGCGATAACCCAAAATTCTATGCGCAGACGAAATTGGAAGTGACGAGTGATCTTCACAACGCTCAGCTGCTCATATTCGGAAATCCTAAGTGGGGCATTTCACTGATCGAAGTTGGGGACGAGAGTAACCTCACGTATGAAATTCTCGATTCGATGGTGAGTTTGAGCACGAATATTCACGTGTCAATCATCTCATAACAATCTTAAAAATTGGATGGGGTTAAAAAATCATGGAATCAAATGGAAATTGATTAAAATGTGATATGGGTTTTTATATAAGATAAACTTTCAAACAAAAAATATACATTTTATATATTTTAATGATTCTCGTTTTCGTGGGATACTTCGTTTGGCCGCGAGTTCGGTCGTTAAAAAAAAAACCATTTTTTTCTAAAGTAATATTCCGTGGATTTTTACAAATGTAGATTTTTTTTCGATGTTTCAGGAGAAGGTCTTTCAGACACGTCTGGACAGTAAACTCGGAATGTTAATAACGAATCCCGAGTTACCGATGAAGTGCTTGATAAAGCAAAAATTGTTTACGGTATTCTCGACGATAGTGATCAGCCTGATTGGTAAATTATTAACTGAATCATTACTGGGCGAATATGACTGAGCGGTGGATACTTGAGTCGTTGGCGCGAAAAGCAAAGCAAGCAAGCGAATGAAACCAAACACAAAAAAGAACAGAACATTGGAAAAAAAACAAAGAAACGAACGAAAGTCCCCCCCCGAAAACATTAACGATTTTGCTCGTCAAGAAAGTCACGTTGCATGCTTCATTTTTGTACTTTGATGAAAGAGCGAGAGAGAATACACAACGCGTACGTCGTATCTCGGTAATATGCGATTCAAGGCCATATTCTAGTGAACCTAGAACATTTATTTTTAAGATCATCCATTTTTTAAGATCTTAATTCATTAACGGACTTTGCCACTTTACTATTAGTGGTCTATCCGAAGGTCACCTTCAGCTGTAAAAAACGTCACGTTCATCATTTACAAGAAAAATCGTTTTTGTCCAGATGCGCTAGAATACGGCTTTGAAAACCTTGCCGAAACCGGCAGTTTGGTCAAACTTTGTATTGTTTATCGGTGACAGGAATCGCCATTTCCCTGGGCGGCCATAGGCTCGTTATTTGGTACCTAAAACACAAGAAAAGCGCCGAGAGAGAAGTTTTCCAGCTAGTAAGTGAGATCATCAGCATGGTGGAGGTGCATCATCAGAACTCGTGCACAACCAGTCCCGGTGGTACTCAGGAGAGTTATCTGGCCATTAATCACGTCCGCGACAATCTCATACCGCCCAAAGATCGAAAAAAGATGGCTGCGATCTGGGACAAAGCTGTGAAATTCCTCGATGAAAATGAGTCAAGGTAGGATCAACAAAGCTGACTGTAAGCAAAGTCCAGTGGAATTAGATTAGAACTTTAAATTTTCATGGTCCAAAAACAATAATTTTCAGAATTTGTGAAGAAGTTTTTCTCTTCGAAGTTTTAATTCTTCGGCAATCCCAATTCGAGATTAATGGAATTGAACGTTTCTTGTATTTTCAACGAACCATTTTGTTTCGATAATAGGATACGGAGAGAGGTGCAGCAAGTCGCCGGCGAAGAGTTTCACGTTTGGCGATGGTTGTCGAACAACATAATGAACACGTCGAATTCCGCGAGCCCGATCGCGAACAAAAGGTCGAAGGTCTGGCAAGGCCAAGCCTTCGAGACGATCGAGGGTTCTGTCAACAGTCTTTCTTGGTCACCAACGCCCTGTCTCAAGATACGTCACATGTTTGATCCGGACGTGTACGTAATAGTAACAGTTTACTCCTTCAAAATGTCCTTTCGTCGTTACCATTTTGCCTCGTATCTCATTCAGTAATTCCCGTTTAATCTTGAATCGAACAAAAATTGTCCTTTATTGATAACGAAAAAACGAATGTATAAGTGTTTTCAGTAGTCGATTTCGGAACGTTATTTTTTCCAGTGATAGAAAAAGAGCACGCTCGTATCAGATATTCGCGACGTAAACGTGTAAATCCCTTTTGTTTCATTTTTCGCATTGTTTTATTTTCTGCAGCGAGTTCGAGGAGAATTGGGAAACGAGGGTGCAGGATGCCGTCCTCGAGAAATGCGGCGAAGCCGTTAAGGTTTTACATATCCGAGTGGATCGCGGAAATCGCGAGGGCTGCGTGTACATGAGGTGTATGTCACAGGAAGACGCTGGAAAAGCCTGCAGGGCACTGCACGGTTGCTGGTTCGACGGTGAATATACGAATGCTTTTTCTTAGTTTTTTTACTCGCCAGCAGCCCTAAACAAACGATGACGCTTCTTTTTACAAATAAAACAAAGATTTTCTCTTTAAAGAAAATAGCTGTCATGAATTTTTGTTGCAGATATTGAAAAATAATGAATTTTAATTAATATTTTTTAAATTTAAATCTCAATAGTGTATTTTATTTTACATTAATTAATCTAAAATTAATTATAATTAAATTGATATTTATTGTAACTGAAAAAATGCATATTTCCATTTCTTTGATCAAAAATTGGTTCTCGTATATGCGAAATAAATTAAAAAATCGCTACTTCTGGCTTCCTTTTCCAGGTAAATTAGTGACCGTGAAATATCTGCGATTGGAAAGATACTACGAGCGTTTTCCCGATGCAGAACGCTGCACCGTTCCGATCAAGCCTAGCAATAACGAGCGACTCTCAATGCAAGGCCACACCAGACTCACGTCCCTCGAAGCCAATTAACGACTCGCGTCGATAAGGGTTTTACTTAAAAAACAAAGAAAACAAACAAAAAGACCGAAAAAAAGCAACAAACGAGAACGACGAAGTACTAATGATTAATGATAATTATGATAATAACCGACGAGGGTGTGGTGGAGAGGGCGAAACGGCCGGCGGGTCGAGCGACGAAAAAAAATAATTGAGCTAAAAACCGTGAAAACGTACGGACGTGGAAAACCGCCAACGGAAAAAGATAAATATAGACGAAAATCGAGGAAGAACGAAGGACCATCGCGGGGAATTGTACTTTGCAATAACCCTCTATGTACAGTAGAAAATGTTTTCCTCTTTTCTTTTTTTAAATCCGAAAATAGCGCAGACCCGTAAAAATGCGTTTTTGGTTTTGTAAATTTCTTTTTTAATCCGAGACAAAGTCCCGATATCCGAAGGGTGATGGAAAATATTTTAATTGTTTATTCTTTTCTACTTACTGTATCGTCGTTTTCGTTTCAATATTTTTTTGTCAAATTCAGCGTCCAATGAATGTCCACTTTTTTTTTTCTTCCGGAGCGACGATAGTCGTATCTTTGTATCCATCGACTGCGTGGCAGATTCGTTATATCGCGAAAAATATCGTAACAAAAGGACTACCGAGAAACGGGAGGAAAACACAAATCGTTAAGCAAACGAACAAAAATTCGGAGAAAAAAGAAAGTCGCGGCACAAAACAAAATTTCGCGTGGTCGAACGTTTTCCAGAATTATTCGAGCGAATCAACCCCACGTTTCATTCGTCGAGCGATCTATGATCTGTCGCTCTCTAAAAAAACTAAACAAAAACGATAAACCACGAAAAAACAAACAATATTATTGCTACTTTATGTTCGTAACGTGTTACTACTACTTCTCCTTTTTTTTTGTAATTTTAATGAAAAGACTCAACCTGCTTCGTACAATCGAGTTTGAATTTTTATTTCCTTTTTTTTCTTTACGCGCATACGAGACTTTCCGAGATCGTCGATCAGCTGTTCCTGTTTCCCTCTCGCTCTTCACGTTGACCCACTCGAAAACCCAGAGAAACAGAGAGAGAGGGAGGGAACAGAAAAACACTTTTTTTTGCTAATTGTACCTACCATTAACGATGGATCCAGAAGCCCAGGAAAGAGAAAAAGGGAGAAAGAGATAAATGAAGGGAGGAGCCGATGCCACATCGGTTAGAGTTACTTCGGCGAGTGCTCCTTCTAACGTCTCACAATCATCTTAGGTAGACATTTTATATTTTTTAATTTTATATTTCGCGCCGGATGTCGTACGGAGAGAAAGAAGAAAACAAGAACAATAAAGAAACAGAAATATAAAACGTGTTCCATATTTTCGAAGGGAGCCGTGGGAAGGGTAGCGAAGGTTCAACGAAATTTTCTCGCTTTTCTCATTTTTTAAGGCAAGCGCGATGGCCAAGATCACAATGTCCATTAACCCTCCGCAGCTATACTTCCGCACAATTTCATGTTTGTCACACTGGTTGGATTCTACCCTGTCGGTTGAAAAAAAAACATGACGAAACTATCCGTCCGATGTGGATGAAAAAATTACGGAACACGCTTCGAAAATTGTAAATTACGTGCGAAAAATGATTTTATCAAAAAACAGATGGCAAAGTGCTGGAGAAAATCGTAAAGAGAGCAATGCTTAAAAAAATTCGTATTTTACGAATAAAAAATCGTAACTTTGTCAATTCTTTGTATCACCGAGTACTATTTGATGGTGATACTCCTTAGACGTAATACTGTAGGGAAAAAATAGTACGGTGCAGTGGCTGAGTCTCGTTCAAAGCTGGGCGTTATTAGAGATTTAGGAGGGCCGATTGAAAAGAATTTAACCTCGACGATCGAAAGCATCACTTGCGCTAAATCGACTTGTCTTCGCTTCGTAATATATTTCAGAAGAGTCGTATCAAAATTTAGTGATCCGGATATTGTTTGGTTGGATTTATTTGGATAAGCAGAAACAGTGTTGAACGACTTCTTTTTTAGAACATGCATTGAGGCAAGCGTTCAGTGATTTGAGTTTGTTTAGCTTCAAGGTATATTTTGCAAAGTTCGACAAGTCGTGCTTTTGATAGGACTAAAAACAAGATTGAATACCACAGCGATAAGTGTACAGAACTTAAAGGGAAATTGAGAATAAATATGTTGAGAAATAAATCGAAAATTTTCGGTAAACTTTGCATTTTCATTTATAGGCTAAGTTCTTTTCAATCGACCTTCGTGGACTCAACTTTGATGGAGAGATCAATTTCATTTTTCTGAAATCGGACATTCCCTATTTACATTTTGAAACGTTATGTTTCAAAGGTGTTTTTTATAAATGATTAAACTAAAAATTTAAAAATACTCTCTCGGTTTTCTTCGCAAGCTTCTTAATCGTGTATTTCCTGCGTTTTATTTACAGCCAAACTTATTGTATCCTACAAACAAAAATTCACTGCACGAAAAAGGCCGGTTTTCATTGTTTAAAATAATTTTTCAACTGAAAGCGTTTATTTCGATATCCTGCATGGATTTTTGTAAGAGAATTGTGAACAAAAATATTCTGATGGCATATTCATCGGAGAGTACGCTCGTCGCATCATTGACGATATTTTTTCGATGGTTTATTTCCACCATGAGCAACGTTGAAAGTCGGCGTGCGATATTCTTTTTTTTTTCAGCACTTCGATTACGAATTCCGGGTGAGCAAGAAATGGAAAACCGTTATCCGAAATGGTACACGCACGAGAAGATTCGACCGGAAGATTATTATTGGGTGCTGTTTTACACTTGAACAAGCCAGAGAATCAGAAGAAAGCCGACATTTTTAACAACGGAAGCCTCTTTCTGACGTTCTTCATAGTCGTTCTGACTAGGTTTTCACTGGGTATGGATTTACGCTTCTAATAGAAGCATCCGGTTTTTTCTGGCCAAAGGAATGGCTGGATCTCGTAATCGGTAATTGTTGGTGGCTATGGATGTGCGAAAAATAAAGAATCGAAAGCACCACGAACGAAAAAGGAATGTATTCTGCTGGGGTCTGCCCCCATTGGTAGTTTTCAAGTTGCGGCGCTGACGGCGGTTTTCATTCTTGCTCTCGCTTTCTCTTGCTGACAAAATGATGGCGTCCTGCGTACTCCTGTAGATGTTATGCTTTGGGGCAGCGTCGTGCCCTGCTTCCTCTTAGAGGTATTGTAATATACAGGGTGTCCCACGACGGACTGTCATCCATGAAATGGGGGGTTGGGGGTGAAATTCTGAGTCGATTGATAGAAGCATGTATATTTCCCCGATCAACCCCTGAATTATTATTAATATTTCAACAAAGCAACCATATCATTCGCCTTGAACTCTCCATTTCTAAAGAAAAATTGTCAAAAAAATATTCTAGACACGTTTTTTGCATTTTCCCAGTCCAATTGTATACTTTCAGCAAAAACTCGGCCATATTCGTAATCAGCAACAAATTTCCGATTAAATAGACCCTTTTATTAGTTTTAAAACGGAAAAAAAAAATTTCCGACTTCTTCCGGCCACTTTTCCAGAATCTTGAAAATCACGAAATTTCAGAAGGTCGTACTATGAGTGTTCTATATGCTTTCGACTTTCATTTGGTGGGTTTGGAAAAGGTTTTTGCCTAACTTAAATAATGGCGTTGGATTCGTATCGATATCTCTTATAGTTTCCCAGGAAAGTCCACTTGAAAAACCGCAAAAAAAGAGGCAAAGGGGTATGTATGGAAAAATTTGCAAAAATCGATGGTCCAACTTTGAAATTCTGCCAAAAATCGAAA